>SJYT01074206.1:142349-247164 GCA_006410635.1 Cephalophus harveyi | reverse complement strand
ATTTTTAAAAAGATCTTTAGAGGCTAACTTGCTGTACTCAGTATTTGTGTCACTCATTCTGTGAAAGATACAATTTGAAGAGCTATAACTGTATCAGGGCTTCCTCAACTTCCCATTTATTTACAGTTTACAGTTCTTAGGCTCCAAAATCACTGCAGATGGTGACTGCAGTCATGAAATTAAAAGACACTTGCTACTTGGAAGAAAAGCTATGACGAACCTAGACAACGTATTAAAAAGCAGAGACATCACTTTGCTGTCAAAGGTCCATATAGTTAAAGCTATGGTTTTTACAATAGTCATGTATGGAGGTGAGAGTTGGACCATAAGGAAGGCTGAGCACCGAAGAACTGATGTTTTCAAACTATGGTGCTGGAGGAGCCTCTTGAGAGTCCCTCAGACTGCAAAGTGATCAAATTTGTCAATCCTAAAGGAAATCAACCTTGAATATTCATTGGAAGAATTGATGTTGAAGCTGAAACTCCAATACTTTAGCCACCTGATGGGAACAGCTAACTCAATGAAAAAGACCTTGATGCTGGGAAAGACTGAGGGCAGGAGAAGAAGGGGACAATAGAGGATAGATGGTTGAATGGCACCAATGACTCAACAGACAAGAGTCTGAGCAAACTCCGGGAGACTCTAGTGAAGGACAGGGAAGCCTGGCGTGCTGCAGTCCATGGGGTCTCAAAGAGTCGACCGACTGAACGATTGAACAACAACAACGTAGTATCATAAATACTTTCACTTTGTATTTACTTCTGACTTAGAGTTTTTTAAGCCTTCTATGTAATAGGTATTCATGGCAAAAATAAACAATAAAGACTTATAAACAGAGGAAGAGAAATTTTAAGTCACCTGTAATCTTTTCACCAAAGGCAAAATAGGTGCATATCTTCAGGTCTTTTCTTATGTACACTGTTAAATAGTCTAATTTATGGTCTGTCTTTACCTGACAGTTTAAGTTAGCTTGAAGCGTTTCTTGCTCTCACTTACTTGTTACAGTTTATTGATATTAAAAAAAAAAAAAAGAATTCGTTATTCAAAAGTCTTTCTTAAAAAACGTTTTGGCCAAGGAACGCTGTATTTTGTAAAGTACATCTTCCAAAATTTGTTTCATAATTCTGTTTTCATATAGTAGAATCTTTTTTGTTTTATAACATTGTCTGGACTTTTTTGTTTTACACGGATGCCTTTGGTTGTTTTTAAGTGAAACATAATTGCTTTACAATGCTGGTTTCTGCTGTACAACATTGTGAATCAGCCACCTACATACATATAAGCTCCTCCCTCTGGTGGGAGGAGCCTCCTTCCCATCCTCCTTCCACCGTCCATTTTTGAGTTCATGAGATGAGTGCGAGACATGAACCTGTGAAGTCAAAGGATACTCATCAGGCGGAGAGCAGCTGCGCACATGATACAGGGCTCCACGGTGACGTACAGCACAGTGTGTTCAAACACTTCAGGAGGACTCCTGCCGCGGCGACGGCACCAGTCTAGGGCCTGGTCAATGGCCACCATTTCGGCATGTCGAGTAGCCTGGAAAGAGAGCTGCCTGCACTGACCTTGTTGGCTACATGCAACAGTATTTTACAAATATTCCAAAGTAAATATGAAAAACGGGCCTATTGTTTCTGCAAACATTTCAGCGAATAAAGGTTTCAGGACACCCTTAGCAGGTGACAGTGGATTTCCTAGTTCAAGTACCATAGCCTTGCCGACAAAAGATACCTAATCTGAGATGTCACAGGAATTAGTGCTCTATTTTTAGTTAAGTATCTAAGTACTTTAGGGGACACGCTTTCAGTTAAAATACCAGAGAGATAAGTCTCAAATAAAAAAAAAAAAAAGATGTCTATGGTTCCTGAATATTTCCAAGGAACCTGAAATTTTCATAAGCATGTGCTTTAGGTTTGAATATGTTTTCAAGACTGTCACTGACCTCACTTTAAACAAATCTATATTTAGAATGTCATCACTGGGATATCATCACTTACATTTTCTCTGGGATAGGATTTTATATACTGGCAGACTCTAGAGAGAAGCAGAGGTTTGGTATCAGTTTCAGACACCTTCTGAGAGCAGCAGAGTATAGGAGAAATGCACAAAATTAGAAATCAACCATACTTCAGTCTGAATCCTGACTGTGACATTACCAATTGTATAGGTTTGGGCAAGTTACATAGCTTTTCCAAGCCTTAGTTTCCCCAAATGTAATTCTAGTATCTACATCTCATAAAGTGGTATGAATTATATGAAACATAGTCACACATAACACTATATATGTACTCTGCTATGTGGCAATTATTTATAGTATTAATGATAAACATGTTTATCAATAAACTTACACTTAGTGTCAACTATGTACAAGCCACTGCACTAAACTCTGTGGGGAAAAATTCTCTGTCCTCCAGAAGCATGAAATTCGGTGGGGCAAACAGATGTTCATTTACCTGTGGAAAGTGCTGGCACAGTGGTCAAGGGGCCATGGAAGCCAGAGGCAGATGGGAGCCCTGCTGGCCCAGAATGATAAACTCAGAGCTAGAAGGTTCTTTGGCAAAGAGGGTCCCATACCTGACTGCATACCAGAACCAACTGGGGAGCTTAAAAAAAAGCAAAGTTCCCCCAACTTGGGTGCTTTTTAGAAATCAGGTTAAGAATTACTGAATCAAACGTCCTCATAGTTCTCAATAAATAATCACTAACCTACATCATCTCAACCAACTCTTTTACCGCTGAAGAACCAGAAGCTAAGTAAGTTATGTTAGGGGGTTACTAAAGACACACAGCTGGGCGAGGTGATGGCGGTGGTGACGGCGGGTAATGGTAGCAGAGCCGAAAGTAGGACTTGGGTCTATTCTGTTGGGGTCAAGAGTCTTTCTATACTGTGATTGTAGGGTAACCTTCGAAAGAGAACAGAATACTAAAAATAAATCCAGGTTAATTCCAAGATATGGAAGAAACTCAGGTCACTGGGGGTTTAGACAGATGTTGCTAGGACATCCGACTTTCTCATGTTAAAGATACTGTGCTGAACCACAAAATACAAATAAGGAGATATGACGATTATTTAAAACACAAAATTCTACTCCCAAATAAGTATCTGTAGATTCACTAATTGGTGTACTATGGCTTGTTGGGCTTTCCAGGTGGCTCAGACGGTAAAGAATCTGCCGGCAATGTAGACCCAGGGTTTGACCCCTGGGTTGGGAAGATCCCCTGGAGAAGTAAATGTCAATTCACTCCAGTATTCTTGCCTGGAGAATTCCATGGATAGAGGAGCCTGGCAGGCTACAGTCCATGCAGTTGTAAAGAGTCAGAAACGACTGAGTGACTAACACGCATACACACACATGACTTATTACTTATCTTACAGGCATCTTGATGTCCACATAACAATTGCTTTGTGAATTTCGGTTCCTATTTTGCTTGTGTTTCCCTAGATCTGAGTTTTCTTGTTGACAGGTGTGATGAATGAACTTGAAAGTGCTCATAGCACTTCCAGCCCAATCTCTGGCTCCCAAGTAAGATCAAAGTCGACGTGAGGGGTGTTACAGTTATAAGCTAACCTTGAGTCCCCCGGACACTTCTTATAATCCTAAAACTTATGATTTCTTTTCTCCTCACTGTAACACGTGTGGTGATACCTCATTCAACAAGTGTTTCCTAATTCATAACTTCTCAACCTAACCACAATAAAGTCACGGAAGCTTTTCAAGTGTACCTGCAGGTTCAGAGACAGCAGGCGGTGGAGACTGTACTCCACTGAATTACCTGATATAGGAATAGCTTTCCTTATACAATCCTTTTATATCTCCACAGCTATCAATTGAGGGTGACTTTTTAATTGACTAGGAGGAACACCATAATTAAAGGTACTACACACCCAAGAATACTGGAGTGGGTAGCCTATCCCTTCTCCAGCAGATCATCCCATCCCAGGAATCAAACCAGGGTCTCCTGCATTGCAGGCAGATTCTTTACCAATTGAGCTACCAGCGAAGCCTCACTGAAGGATACAACATGAGCTAAATTGCTATGTCTTATAAAGTAGAATTTCCAGGTACTACATTTACTTAAAATGGAGATGGACTCATGTCTTCTGTATGGACACTCTGATGTAATAAAACCCCTCTTGGATTTTACTCGTGTTAAAGCTCTATGAAATGGAAAATCAGACCCAAAGAATTTACTGCTTCATTAAATTTTTCTGAATTATCCAAAATTTTTAAAATCAGTATGGATCACTTTTTATAATCAAAAAAAAAAAAAGACATTTTAAAAGGTTTCAGGAAACTGTCCTTCCACTTATGGTCACCTAACTCTACATAGATCCATCTTGCCACCAACCACGAGAAATCCATTCCACGCCTACCATCATTGTCATATGTTTCCAATTATACTATTCAACTCACATACATTTTTGGTTTGATTAACTTCGTTTCTCCCCTTCCCCACAACTTCATTGTTGTAGACCATAAGGCAGCCAACAGGAACTTCAGTATTGTCTAGGGCGTCTCTGGCCTAAAAGACAAAGTGGAAAATCTAACAGGTGATGTTCAATACTTGAAAAGACGAGAGAAACAGGCAGCCTAAGGAATACACACACGAACAAACATCAGAGCAAAGAAACGCGGCTCAGTGTCCCCCTTTCTAAAACATACTCCAGTATTCAGTGCCTTTATTCTCTGTTGTGTCTGTATTGAGAGAGACTCAAGAGCAAATCCCCATCATAGGTCCTGAGCTCCCTGAATTTTTCTTTTATTGGAAGCAGGACTGATCAAAGACTACTTTTGACCCTTGTTCTTATATTGCCAAGGGTGTTGGAGAAGGCTCTTGAGAGTCCCTTGAACAGCAAGGAGATCAAACCAGTCCATCCTAAAGGAAATCAGTTCTGGATGTTCACTGGAAGGACTGATGCTGAAGCTGAAACTCCAATACTTTGGCCACCTGATGTGAAGAACTGGCTCATTGGAAAAGACCCTGATGCTGGGAAAGATTGAAGGCGGGAGGAGAAGGGGACGACAGAGGATGAGATGGTTGGATGGCTTCACCAACTTAATGGACGTGAGTTTGAGCAAGCTCTAGGAGTTGGTGATGGACAGGGAAGCCTGGTGTGCTGCAGCCCATGGGGTCACAAAGAGTCGGACATGACTGAGCAACTGAACTGAACTGAGCTGTGCACTCTTTTCTGCCAGAGTACAGGCTTCTCAGGTGGCACAGCGGTAAAGAACTGCCTGCCAACGCAGGAGACGTGGGTTCAGTCCCTCGGTTGGAAAGATCCCCTGGAGGAGGGCATGGAAATTCACTCCAGTATTCTTGCCTGGGGGATCCCATGGACAGAGGAGCCTAACTGGCTATATTCTGTAGGGTCGCAAAGAGTCGGACATGACTGAAGCGACTTAGCACAGCACAGCACATATGTATTTGTAAACAGGTAGGAGATTAAGTAACATTTATAAGCCTTTTATTAAAATTCTTTCTTTGTCGAAATTCCACTTGCTTAATCTTTTTGATGCTTTAAAAATTACAGAAAACATCCTCTGGTGTTCCAACAGCATCAAGGTGACCACACTGCTTATCTCCCTGTGCCCACAATCTCTGCTCTAAGGGAGACAATAATGGCTTTGGAGCACTCTATACAAAACTGGCACAACCATTTTGAAAAACATTTTAGAAGCTTCTTTAAGAAGGAAACACACATGTGTGCTAAAGTCGCTTCAGTTGTGTCTGACCCTTTGCAACCCTATGGACCATGGCCCTCCAGGCTCCTCCAGGCAAGAATAGTGGAGTGGGTTGCTATTTCCTTCTCCATGGGATCTTTCCGACCCAGGAGCAAACATGCATCTCTTACATCTCCTGCACTAGCAGGCAGGTTGTTTAGCACCTAGGAAACCCCAAGAAGTAAATCTACATAGAGCCTATGAACATCTAGCTTATTCCACTCCTAAGTATTTACTTAAGAGAAGAGAATATGTGTCCAGCAAAAACAAACAAACAAACCTTGCAAAAGAATGTTCATAACAGCTTGATTCATAATAGCCAAACACAGGAAACAGCACAGGTGTCCATCAACAAAAGAATGGATAAACAAACCATGGAATACTACTCAGCAATAAAAAAGAAACAAACTACTGGTATACACAACAACATGGATGAATCCCAGACATGCTAAGGCAAAAGAAATCAAACACAAAGGTGCACACACTGTATGATTCCCTTCAAGTGAAGGACTAGAACAGACTAAACTATGATGAAAGTAATTGAACAGTGGTTCCATCACGAACAGGGATGAGTAGCTTGATTGGAAAGGGACACAGTGAAATCTGGGGAGGTAAAAACTTTATTGTGATAAGGGTGTGGCTTACATAGATGTCTGCATCATTCAGAACTGAATGAACAATACACCTAAGACCTGTGCATCTCACTGTATGTGAAATATGCAATATGCGTGCTAAGTCACTTCAGTCGTGTTTGACTCTGTGTGACCCCATAGACCGCAGCCCGCCAGGCTCCTCTGTCCATGGGAATCTCCAGGCAAGAATACTGGAGTGGGTTGCCATGCCCTCCTCCAGGGGATCTTCCCGACCCAGGGATCGAACCCGTGGCTCCTGCACTGCAGGTGGATTCTTTACTGCTGAGCCACCAGGGAAGCCCATGTGAAATATTCTCAACTGAAAAATACAAATGAGAAAAGTAAGGTTAGGCACAGTTCTGCCACCATCCCAGGGATGGTAAACCAATCATTATAGTTGCAGAGTCACCCCTCCATCACCAGCTGTCCATTTTTCTTCCAGCCCTATGGTTGAGGGAATGGGCTTCCCTGCCATCTCAGGAGTAAAAGAATCCGCCTGCAATGCAGGAGATGCGGGTTTGATCCCTGGGTCGGGAAGATCCCCAGATGTGTATAAGAGACAGGGCTGGCACAGCAAAATAAATAAATATTAAAAAAAAGTTCTGGTGTGCCTTAAAAAAAAATAGGTTGAGAATACTTCGTTCTAAAAAGAAAACAAAAATTACATTGTAGGAACTGTTTGTATTNGGACAGAGGAGCCTGGTGGGCTACAGTCTATGGAGTCACAAAGAGTCAGACGTGACTTAGCGATTAAACCACCACCATGGTGGCTGAAGGAGGCCCAGCAGCTCTGGGGCCCAGCACAGCTAAGGAATACTTCTTCAGGCAGAGAGCAAAAATAGGCAGGTTACTTCTGGGACGCCCGGACAGCACAGGTGAGAGAGAACCTGAAACGGCTGCGACCCATGGACTAGGGTACAGTCATTTCCACCTCACTATGATTTAAAGAACCCAAGTACTGCTGTTTCTAGAAAGGCATGGCATTTCCTGTTTGGCAAGCTGGAAGACACTCTAAAAGACTACATTCCTACTGAAGCAGAGGTATTTACACACACCACAGGGCACACGAAGTGCCAAGTGGAAGGCTTTGCTGAAATCAGTGTGTGTTCCGTCTCCTGCACTAGCCGCCTGCTCCCAGCAATAACCCTATCATAACGCTAGCGTGGGTCCCTTAGCTGCTTCAAACATGCTCAGCTGATACTTTTCATTTGGCCCACAGTGGTGAAAGGAGAGGCACGTTGTGGGAGCATATGATACTTCTCTTGCATCTGGAGTAGTGGGATAAAGCTGGGGCCTGGAGAGATGCACGGAGACAGTATCTGAAGCCATAAGACCACGTTCCTCAGAACTGGGTCATGCACTACCCACAGGCTAGTTCTGTCCCAGTTCCGTAAAAACAGTTATAGCATACCCAGTTTGCACAAAGTTTGAAAGACTGCAGAGTTCCAAGGTTTGGTGCATATATACAAATAAAAAATGTACCATAGGTTACCACAGGAAGGAAAGCTGGGAGGAGGACTGACAGCTGGGGAGGGAGGAGACAGTAAGAACCAGCACAGTTAAGGCAATAGTCACACAGAGAGTGAAGTTTAAAATAAGTTCAGGATTGGGAGCTCGTATACACCCGTGGCGGATTCATGTCAATATATGGCAAAACCAATACGGTATTGTAAAGTAAAATAAAGCAAAAATAAAATTTAAAAAAAAAGAAAAGAAAAAAATAATAAAATAAGTTCAGGATGACACATAAACTGGGGTGCACAAGAAAGACAAATCATGTGCTCATCCATCAAATATCTGTCCAGGGTATTGAGATAGGAAAGTTATCCTGGACTGTTAGGTGGCCTCAAATGCAATCATAACTGTCCTTATGAGAGACACGGAGAGAGATTTGACACATAAAGTAGAAAGCAATGGGATGATGGAAGCAGAGAGATTTGAAGATGCTACGCTGTTGGCTTTGAAGATGCGGGAAGGAGCTATGAACCAAGCAAGGAATGTCGCGTTGCTAAGTCGCTTCAGTCGTGTCCGACTCTGCGACCCCACAGACGGCAGCCCACCAGGCTCCCCCGTCCCTGGGATTCTCCAGGCAAGAACACTGGAGTGGGTTGCCATTTCCTTCTCCAATGCATGAAAGTGAAAAGTTCACAATGCATGAAAGTGAAAAGTGAAAGCGACCCCATGGACTGCAGCCTACCAGTCTCCTCCATCCCTGGGATTTTCCAGGCAAGAGTACTGGAGTGGGGTGCCATTGCCTTCTCCGAATGTCGCATTAGAAGCTGCAAAAGGCAAGGAAATATATTCTCCTCTAGGGCCTCCAGAGGGCGCACAGCCCTGCTGACACATTGGTTTGGGGGCAGTGAAACTGAGAGTGGACTCCTGGCCTCCAGAATCATAAGAGAATAAACCTATGTTGTTCTAAGCCACCAAGTGTGCAGGCATTTGTTACCGAAGCCAGAGAAAACTAATACATCCTGTTAAGAGGAAGAAAAGATAAGCTAAAATGGGAAGAAAGTATTTATAAACCACATATTTAAGGGGACTCTTGAGAGTCCCTTGGACAGCAAGGAGATCAAACCTGTCCACTCTAAAGGAAATCAACCCTAATATTCATTGGAAGGACTGATGCTGAAGCTGAAGCTCCAATACTTTGGCCACCTGATGCAAAGAGCCCACTCGTCAGAAAAGAGCCTCATGCTGGGAAAAATTGAAGGCAAGGAAAAGGGGAGTGACAGAGGATGAGATGGTTAGATAATATCACTGACTCAAGTAATATGAATTTGAGCAAACTCTGGGAGACAGTGAAGGACAGAGGAGCTTGGTGTGCTGCAGCCCACGGGGTCACAAATTTCAGTTCAGTTGCTCAGTCGTGTCTGACTCTTTGTGACCCCATTGAATGCAGCACGTCAGGCTTCCCTGTCCATCACCAGCTACCAGAACCTACTCAAACTCATGTCCATTGCATCGGTGATGCCATCCAACCATCTCATCCTCTGTCGTTCCCTTCTCCGCCCACCTTCAACCTTTCCCAGCCACAGGGTCTTTTCCAATGAGTCAGTTCTTCGCATCAAGTGGTCAAAGTATTGGAGTTTCAGCTTCAGCATCAGTCCTTCCAATGAATATTCAGGACTGATTTCCTTTAGGAGTGTATGGTTGGATCTCCTTGAAGTCCAAGGGACTCTCAAGAGTCTTCTCCAACACCACAGTTCAAAAGCATCAATTCTTCAGCATTTTATAGTTCAGCTGTCACATCCATACATGACTACTGGAAATACCATAGCTTTGACTAGATGGACCTTTGTTGGTAATGTCTCTGCTTTTTAATATGCTGTCTAGGATGGTCATAGCTTTTCTTCCAAGAAGCAAGCATCTTTTAATTTCATGGCTGGGTCACAAAGAGTCAGACACAATTTAGTGACTGAATAACAACATAATTAACAACAGTCTAGATCTGGATTATGGAAAAAAAAAATGCTCAAAATACAACAGTTTAAAAAAATTGTTAGAAAATGGGCAAAAGATACTAAAAAACATTTTATCAAAGATGGCATACAGATGGCAAATAAGTATATGAAAAGATGGGTACATCATTAACCATTAGGGAATGTAAATTAAAACCACAATGAGATATCACTACACACTTACCAGAATGGCTGAAATAAAAAGTATTAACAACAGATGCCAGTGAAGCAGAGAAACAGGATCTCATATATTGCTGGCAGGAATGTAAAATTGTTATAGCCACCCGGGGAGATGGTTTGGCAGTTCCTTAAAGAGCTAAACATGCACTTAACATATGACCCAATGATGGTACTCTGGGCATTTGTCTACTCAGGGAAATGAAATCTTATGTTCATACAATAACACAATGTCATATACAGACATGAATGTTCAATGAAGTTTTACTCCTCGCCCAAAACTGGAAATGACCCAAATGTCCTTCAAGGGCTGTCTGGTTAAACAAAGTATGTTGCACCCGCCCATGGAAAACTACACAGCAATGGAAAGGAATCAGCTATTAACTGACTCAAGGAAATTACGTTGAGTGGGAAAAAAAAAAAATCCCCAAAGGTGACATATTCAAGTATACCACATTCCCAAATGACAAAACTATAGGTATGGAGAATAGATTAGTGACTGCTGGGGATTAGGGTGTGGAAAGGATGGTGGTCATAAAGGGGCAGCAAGAGGGAGCCTTGTGGTGATGGAGAAGTCCTAGTGGTGATCAAACAAAACAGGTAACAAAACTGCACTGAACTCTGCATACACAGATGCACACACAAGCGCACATACATAAAGCTGATGACATGTGAACAAGAGCTGCAGACACTGGGTTAATGTTATATTCCCAGCTGTGATATTTCACTACAGTTATGTAATATGTTACCACTAGAGGAAGCTAGGTGAAGGGTATTGAGGCCTTCTCTGTATACTGTGTTGCAACTTCCTGTGAATTTGTAATTATTTCAAAGTGAAACATTAAAAAAAAATAAAAGGTGGAATAAACCAGAAGGCTCTTACAATGGCAATAAAGAAAAGATGGCTACTGAGGTAGGAGGAAAACCAGGAGTATCTGGGGTTATAGAAGATCCAAGGAAAAAACTGGGCCAAGAAGGAAGGGTCAGTTTGGGTGGGATGGAGGAAATGAAAACCAGTAGCCTGAAGATGGGCTTATGTGTAAGTTACATTTCTAGTTTCTATTACAACAGACTGTTGTGTCTGTATGTCAAGTGTTCTGATTCTGAGCTTGCAAATAATAAGAGCTGAGAGCTTGTTGGAATGCTCCCCTGATGTAGGACTAGCTCAGGCACATTATTAACTCATGTACTTTATAACCCTGTGCGACTGGTTTGTGATTTCCCCATTTTACAGATGAGGAGACTGAGCCACGGGAAGGTTACGGGATCAGTCCCTGTGTGAGGCTGGGCCTAGAGCCCAGGCAATCTGGATCCTCCACTCACTTGTTCAAATCTCTGGGGAGCACCTGCAAGCTTCCTGGGTTCTCAGCCACAGCTCTTCCCCTAATGTCTACTCCAGTCACCACTGGCCAGCTACTTTCCTGGTTCTTAGCAGCGCTGGCTCAAGAGACGAAGGGAAAGGGGACATTTAGCAAGAGCGAGACGCAGAAAGTTTAAAGAAAAACAGAGTAAACAAACAGGGGTCCACGTGACAAGGATTATCTGTAAGCCTGTCTGCTGAAGAGCTCCACGTGAGGCTACTTGTTCATTTCAAACGTGCAGGAGAGGATCCAAGAACAGAGGGAAGGAGGGAGTAGGTGGCAGGCAGAGGCAAACCCAAGCTGCCCGGTGGGGTTCCTTCCACATCCTGACTTGTTCACCTGGAAACCAGCCGGGGCCACACTCAGGCACCCAGAGAGGGGACGAGACTTGGGCCTTTCATTCTTTCCTTCGGATTTTCTCTTGTTTCCTTCAAGAAAATTATCTGCTTTTAACTCCAGTTCCCAGTCTATATTATCTTCCTGTTTCATTTTTGTGAAAATGCCTTCCACTGCTGTCCCAATTAGAGAGAAAGCATGAGTGAAATTAGTACTTGAAAAGGGCAAATAATGCTGTTGATGAGGAATGGCCTAAACTGAGGGTGAGGGGTGAGCAGGTGGAATGGGGAGTTAGGGAGGAGGTGGTGAGAGCAACCTCAAAGCCCCACAGAAACGAGTCACGTGTGTATATGCATATATCAGATATATTTGCTTTGCTGTGAAGTTCAAAACAGATTTAATTACACCGAAAAGACTTTTTAATCCATCCCATCTTGTACTTTCCAACATTCCCATGATCTCTTCTGCCAAGTCCGATCATTTCATTATAAATGGACAAAAGATCAGGTAGAATTGTACCTGTGTAGGTTTTCAACCACCTCATCTGTTTTGAGAGGCTTCGTTACTATTTAAAATGATGATTTTGCCTTTCATAAATTAATAAGTTACCAAGGTTCAAAAGTGAAGAATGAAATCTCTCTTCTCACTGGCTCAAACACTGGTCCCTGCTCCAAATGTCTTTAATGTGGTTTCTTTTGCTCTTCAAATGTCATCTCCTGCGCTCTAGCCAGGGTCCACCTGCTACGGATAAAGACAGCTCTAGGATGGAAGAGACTGTGCGGTTTCTCTAAAGCCGTTCTGCCTACAAACTACTTTCTAGTGATGCGGTGGTAGCAGGAGGGGAGGGGGGGTCAGAGTGCATGGACTCTTGAAGTGTACCCAAGTATATCTCCTACAAAAGAAAAAAGAAAATTGGAGGAAAAGACAATTCGGCCAGGACAACTTTTAGGTAGAAAATAATAACGTTCAAAAGGTCAAACGACACTAGAGCTGTTACTGCTCATGACTCTGAGAAGCTCTTTCTCCTGTAACACACTAAACTTCTCCACACCTGGAGACGAAGAGCCTCCCAGCCATCACCCGGTGCTCTCCACCAGCCAACTGAGTCAGCCGAACCTTTCATTATCCTTCCAGGTCCTTTGTCCTTAAACTTCTTGGAGCCCCTCTGAGAATCTGGTGAAAGTTATGGACAAGCCCACGTGAAAAAGGCACAAGCACGTGACACTTTTACACACAGCATCAGGGTTTATAGATTCCTCCTAAAACCTGAGCCCTGGTTAGGAAGTCCTGTTCTGGACAGATAGTTGGATCCCCTCCTAACCCAAGACCGAGTGCTCCATTTATTTGTACTTGATGATTCCTCCCCTTGAGAACCCGTCTCTTCTTTTCCACTCACCTACATCCCATTTCCCTTTTTCAAGTTAAGAAAGCATGCTGTAATTTCACTCAACTAACTTGCTCAGGACCTTGTCACCTATTATCTGATAGCATTTTATGTCTGCCTCTTATTTTGGACCCTGGACTTGCTACTATTAACTTTTTCATTTGTGCGCGGCTTAATCTCATCAATTAAACAGCATGCTCCTGGGGGGAAGCACTAGACCCAAACACTAGCAAACCCGTTCTGCTCACCTTTGTAGGCCAAGCACATGGAACAAGGCCTAACACAAAGAAACATTTAATCACACTACATTTGATACAATGGATGTGTCTGCGCTTGATTTCTTTTTGAATTTCCCTCAGACATGCCATAATCTTATACTAATACTAGGTGCCCAGAAAAAGCAACTATAATACATGATTTATTCCAGAAACCTTGCAACTTTTCTCCCTCTGACTCTCTGATGATATATTTATACACTCAATCTTTCTTTTTTCCTAAGTGTAAAGTAAGTATGGCAGAAAACTTGGGGGTAAAAAAAATTCACACATCAAAAAATAAAAACTACTCATAATCCCAACACTACAAAATATGATCACCGGTATTATTCTATAATAGAAAATTTTCAGGTTTTTTCCTATGCCTCCATATACGTATTTGTAGCTTTCTAAAAAGTCACATAGATTTATACTATATATACTGTTCAGGAGTCTGCCTTTTTCATCTAGAAACATATTACCAACATTTCTCTATGTTGAGTAATATTTTTTCAGCACATGATTTTTTTAAGGCTACATAGTGCTTCTCTGCATAAATATTTATGATTCACTTAATTGGTCCCCTATTGTTTGACTAGCACATGTGGCTATTTTTCAAATTCCTCACTATTATAAACAAATGGAGAACTTCTCTGTATATCTCCACTGATTCCTTATGAATTATTCCTAGAAATAGCTATAAAATACAAACAGTTCCTACAATGTAATTTTTGTTTTCTTTTTAGAACGAAGTATTCTCAACCTATTTTTTTTTAAGGCACACCAGAACTTTTTTTTAATATTTATTTATTGGGCTGTGCCAGGTCTTATCTGCAGCACACAGAATGTTTTAGTTGTAGCACGCAAATTCTTAATTGCAGCATGTGAAATCTGCTTCCATGTTGCTGCTGTTGTTCGGTTGCTAAGTCGTGTCTGACTCTTCCCAACCCCATGGACTGCAGCATGCCAGGCTCCCCTGTCCTGCACTACCTCCTAGAGTTTGCTCAAATCCACATCCTCTGAGTTGGTGATGCCATCTAACCATCTCATTCTCTACCACTCGCTTCTTCTTTTGCCTTCAATTTTTCCCAACATCACGTCTTTTCCAACGAGTCGGCCCTTTGCATCAGGTGGCCAAAGTATTGGAGCTTCAGCTTCAGCATGAGTCCTTCCAGTGAATATTCGGAGTTGATTTCCTTTAGGATGGACTGGTTGGATCTCCTTGCTGTCCAAGCGACTCTCAAGAGTCTCCTCCAGAGCCACAGTTTGAAAGATTCAGGTCCTCAGTGCTCAGCCTTTTTTATGATCCAACACTCACATCCATATAAGACTCCTGGAAAAACCATAGTTTTGACTATAGGGACCATTGTTGGCAAAGTGATGTCTCTGCTTTTTAATACACTGTCTAGGTTTGTCATAGCTTTTCTTCCAAGGAGTAAGTGTCTTTTAATATCATAGTTGCAGTCATTGTCCACAGTGATTTTGGAGCCCAAGAATATAAAATCTGTCACTGCTTTCACTTTTTCCCCTTCTATTTATCACGAAGTGATGGGACTGGATGACATTGTCTCAGGTTTTTGAGTGTTGAGTTTTAAGCTAGGTTTTGCACTCTCAACTTTCACCCTCATCATGAGGTTCTTTAATTCTTTTTCACTTTCTGCCATTAGGCTGGTATCACCTACACATCTGAGGTTGCTGAAATTTCTCTGGGCAATCTTGATTTCAGCTTGTGCTTCATCCAGCCCAGCATTTTACAAGGTGTACTCTGCATATAAATTAAATAAGCAGAGTGATAATATACAGCCCTGTCATACCTCCTTTCCCAATTTTGAACCACTCAGCTGTTCCATGTCTAGTTCTAACTGTTGCTTCTTGACCTACATACTAATTCCCTGACCAGGGATCAAATCCAGCCCCCCTGCATTGGGAGCAAGATGTCCTAGCCACTGGACCACCAGGGAAGTCCCTACAATGTGGTTTTTAAAAAGGAAAACTAATAATAAAATTGGGTAAAAGAGAATATATCTAGGCAATTCACAGAAGAAAAAAAGTCCAAATGTCTAATTAGGATTCCCAATGCATGGTAGTCAGTGGGAATAAAGTGAATAGGCAGAGGGGTCCAACAGAGTACAATGGGGAGCAGTTAGCAACCAAACACAGCACAGGACAAACTGGGGGTGAAGACAGGTGGCTGGGCTCAAATCACATCTCCGTCCTTACCAGCTCCCTAACTGTGGGAAGCTTACTTAACTCTAAACCTCGATGTCCACATCTGAAAATGAGGACAGTAATAACACACACCTGATATGCTTTCAAATTGTCGTGTTAGGAAAAACTCTTGTTCAGCAGTCCCTTGTTCAGCAAGGAGATCAAACCACTCATTTCTAAAGGAAATCAACTCTGAATATTCACTGGAAGGACTGTTGTGAAGCTGAAGCTCCAATACTTTGGCCATCTGATGCAAAGAGTCGACTCACAGGAAAAGACCTTGATGCTGGAAAAGATTGAGGGCAGGAGAAGAAGGGGATGATAGAGGATGAGATGGTTAGATAGCATCACTGACTCAATGGACAGGAATTTGAGCAAACTCCAAGAGATAGTGGAGGACAGAGGAGCCTAGCATGCTGCAGTCCATGGGGTCACAAAAAGTTGGACACGACTTAGTGGTGACTGAACAAAAACCACCATAGAGCAAGACTACTGTGGGCCTTACACGCATGGTCAGTATGAAACACAGCCCATGGCAATGTGTCTGCAATGTAACAGGGCAATGCTGTTATTTTTTTATTTGATTCTAAGCCTACACCCTTAGAATTATATGCTGTGATGATTAAAACAATGACCTTTATTATATGCTATCTTTCCAAAAGAAAACTGTCATGAAAAATAGCAATTTTACAAAACAATAATAAAATAGAGAGAACTTTATTTAAAGTTTGATAACTTCACCAAAGAACAACAAGAAATGTAACACAGATATTACTTCTCACCTATAATATTGCCAAATGTTCAGTAGTGATAATTCCAGGGATGGTAGGAACAGGGGTGAAGGTGAAGTCGCTCAGTCGTGTCCGACTCTTTGCGACCCCGTGGACTGTAACCTACTAGGTTTCTCCGTCCATGGGATTCTCCAGGCAAGAATACTGGAGTGGATTGCCATTTCCTTCTCCAGGAACAGGGGTAGGACAGAACATTCTCACACTGGGGATGGACTTGGGACCATTTCAGGCCAGTGCTATCCAACAGAACTGTCGATAGTAATGGAAACGTCCTTTCATCTGTGCTGTCCAATATGGTTGCAATTGGCCATGTGTGGCTACTAAGTAGTTGAAAAGTGGCTGACGTGACTGAGAAACTGAATATTTAATTTCATCTTATGCATGAAATAACTAGCCACATATGCTAGTGGCTACTACACTGGCCAGTATAGTTCTAAAAGGCAACCTAAAAACATCTAGATAGATGGCTTTAAAATACATACATCCTATGTCCCATTTTGGTAATTCATTCCAGAGCAATAAAAGAACTATGGGATCAGGGTGAGAGGAAAATAAACTAAAATAAGAAATAATTATGCCTAGGAAAAAAGGATACTTAAAATCATGAAGAGAATATGTAATTCGACTTATTTAAAAGACTGCAGATGGTGATTGCAGCCATGAAATTAAAAGACGCTTACTCCTTGGAAGGAAAGTTATGTCCAACCTAGATAGCATATTGAAAAGCAGAGACATTACTTCACCAACAAAGGTCCGTCTAGTCAAGGCTATGGTTTTTCCAGTGGTCATGTATGGATGTGAGAGTTTGACTTTGAAGAAGGCTGAGCGCCGAAGAATTGATGCTTTTGAACTGTGGTGTTGGAGAAGACTCTTGAGAGTCCCTTGGACTGCAAGGAGATCCAACCAGTCCATTCCAAAGGAGATTAGCCCTAGGATTACTTTGGAGGGAATGATGCTGAAGCTGAAACTCCAGTACTTTGGCCACCTCATGCAAAGAGTTGACTCATTGGAAAAGACTCTGGTGCTGGGAGGAATTGGGGGCAGGAGGAGAAGGGGAAGACAGGGGATGAGACGGCTGGATGGCAACACTGACCTGATGGACGTCAGTCTGAGTGAACTCCGGGAGTTGGTGATGGACAGGGAAGCCTGGCGTGCTGCAGTTCATGGGGTCGCAAAGAGTCGACCACGACTGAGCAACTGAACTGAACTGAACTGATGTCAATAAATTTATAAAAATAAATTTCTTATGACTATGAATTATCTATATAATCAGAAAAAGAAAACATTAAAATATTTTCATTTGGGAAAAAAATACCATAAACATATTACTGGATCAAAGGATAAACTCAGTTTTAAGGCTTTTTTATATGTATATAACAAAGTTGTTTTCTAGAAAAGATGCCCCAATTTCAGTAACCAACTAACCAACTCCTCACACACACATCCTTTTCTACAACAATCATTGCAAGTTTTTGACCTTTGCCAATTTAACAGCTGAAAAATTATGCTAAGTCACTTCAGTTGTGCCTGACTCTCTTCAGCCCTATGGACCATAGCCCGCCAGGATCCTCTGTCCATATGATTCTCCAGACAAGAACACTGAAAAATTATATCTCTTTTTAATTTGAATTTAATCTATTACTAGTGAAATTGCACATTTGTTAACTTGTTCATTATCTGTGTTTCTTTTAGAAATAGCATGTTCATTCATATCCTTTGACTTTTTCAATATTAGGGTGTATATCTCTTTGCCAAGGTTCTTTATATATCAAGGTTATATCAAACCTGTCCTTTTATTTACACTGCAAATATTTTCCCTCTGTCCTTTGCTTTGTTACTTTGTATCTTACCTTTTTACTATGTAGAAATCTTCAATATTTATATAACTAAAACCTATTCATTCTTCTTTTATGTTTTCTGCCTTTCATCACACACTTTAAAGAATCCATCTCCATTCCAACTCCTCCAGGCCTTCGCTCAACAAACATCAACATCAGCCAAACACTCAGCCACTTGAATTGGCCATGTAAGTATGTCTACTCTGTCCAGGTGCTGCAAGTATGCTAGTATCCTCCCTATTATTACATGTACACTGGACACCTCACTTTCAAATTCCTCAGAACACATTAGCTGCCTCTGAATCTGGTACTAGCTATGCTTCTGGTCTGATCGTAAACTCTTCTCAGAAGTACACAGGACACTTTCTATTATTTCTACAAGTCTTCAAAGTAATATAAGATTTGAAGTTTCTTTAGTGGAGGTGGCAGGGATGGTTGGACAAAGTCCAAGATTTATCACAACCATTCTTCTCCCTTTGTTTAAGACCTGGAAGAAACATACGTGTGTGTGTGTTAGTCGCTCAGTCATGTCCAACTCTGTGACCCTGTGGACTGTCGCCCACCAGGCTCCTCTGTCTATGGGATTCTCCAGGCAAGAATTCTAGAGTGGGAAGAAACATATACTACTGGCCAAGAAAACAAAGTGCAAACTAAGGACCTCCTTGACTCTGTGTAGATAAACTAGGTAATTACACCTTTAGGTGTTTATAGTCCAACTGTGGCTCAGATGGTAAAGCGTCTGCCTGCAATGCGGAAGACCTGTGTTCAATCCCTGGGCGGGGAAGATCCCCTGGAGAAGGAAATGGTAACTCACTCCAGGACTCTTGCCTGGAAAATCCTATGGACGGAGGAGCCTAGTAGGCTACAGTCCATGGGATGGCAAAGAGTTGGACATGACTAAGCGACTTCACTTTACGTTAAGAGGTAATAATGTCAAGGCCAGAGAGACCCTAGAGACTACTAGGAGTTCAACCATCTCATTTTATAGAGTAGGAGGCAGTACTCTAGGGGGATAAAGTGACTTGCCCAAGGTCATATCAAACAGGTACACACTGCTACATTTAAAATGGTTACCAGCAAGGATCTATTGTATAGCACAGGGAACTCTGTTCAATGTTATGTGGAAGCCTGGATAAGAGGGCGTTTGAGGGAGAAAGGATACATGTATATGTATGGCTGAGTTCCTTTGTTGGCCACCTAAACTATCACGACATTCTTTTTTTTATAATGACATTCTTAATGGGTTATACTCTAATACAAAATTAAAAGTTTAATTTTTTAAAAAAAAGGTAGTAAAAAGACTCAAATGTTCAGTCCAGAAGTCTAGAGAATAGTGTGGAGGATATGAAAGGAGAGAAAGAAAACACATTTCTGATACATAAAGGGGAAAAGTTCAATGGCTGAATAAACTTGGCTATGGTAGGATCTCTCAAATTTTCATCTGTGCAAGCTCCCCATAAATATTCTGAGGACAGTTCCTGAAGCAAATGAAAATAAACAGAAGAGACAAAAAATTTTCAGGATTCCCACATCCCCTGACCTCTGGGTCTCTTATCCATAGAAAGATGTAAATGCAGCTTAATTTGAGACATTTCAACCTTCACGTGCATTTACTATCATCCTCACGACTTATGCCGCCCAGCATATGATAGTATTGAAATAATTTGGGGGAAGGAGACAGATTTTGATATCACATGAAAACTCCTTTTTTCCAACTGGAAGAATTTAGTAACATAAAATGAGTTCAGGACAAACAATTCCATATTATAAATTAATCATTTAAAGCATAAGTGAAGTGAAGTCGCTCAGTCATGTCCGACTCTTTGTGACCCCATGGACTGTAGCCTACCAGGTTCCACCATCAATGGGATTTTCCAGGCAAGAATACTGGGGTGGGTTGCCATTTCCTGCTCCAGGGGATCTTCCCGACCCAGGGACTGAACCCCAGTCTCCCACATGGTAGGCATTGTAGGCAGACGCTTTACCATCTGAGTCACCAGGGAAGATCCTTTCAAAGCA
Organism: Cephalophus harveyi; assembly: GCA_006410635.1. Lineage (NCBI taxonomy): Eukaryota > Metazoa > Chordata > Mammalia > Artiodactyla > Bovidae > Cephalophus > Cephalophus harveyi. The sequence continues at coordinate 226,980 of SJYT01074206.1, read as the reverse complement.
TATGTGAACATTAAAGTATCAAACAAAAAGTTCCACATCCTATAAGTTTAATGGGGAGAATAAATTTTGAAGTGGGCTGAAAGACTGCATCATGAAATCAAATCAGGTATCATGACCAGCATATGTTTTTCCAAAATGGAATGAAAGAGAAATACCAGGAAAACTGTACATAGGAAGGTTAAGCATCATTTTGTAAAATTTTTGTCTCAGTTATACCTAAGTGTATACTGGAATGTAATACAAAATAGATTTTTTTTGTTAGTCACTTACAGTCCATGGGATGTCAAGAGTCGGACACGACTTAGCTACTAAACCACGACCACTTTCAAAAAAGTATGAGAAACAAGTTTTTTAAAATATGCATATATGTGCGTCTAAGATTTATATACCTATACATACATGCCAAATACACTTTTATCCCTATTAAAGAGTTCGCTGGCACACATAAATACGGGTAAAGCGTGGGTTGTACACAAAGCTTATCAGACCCCTCCGTAATCAGGAGTCCTGAAGGGAGTGAGGGAAGAAAGGGCAGAGGGCAAGAGGACGGATGGATGGATGAATGAATGAATGGCGGAATCTGACTGCTCAGGGGCCTGTTCTTATCCTGCTCTCTACCAAAAGAATCCTCAGCTTCCTTCCTTCTCCTAGGTAGGGTGAAGGGGTCATACATACAAAATAATGTAACGTCGCGGATCTGCCCGAGTCCACAGGAAAGAAGGGGACACAGCACGCACGTGCCAGCAGCCCCCGAAAAGGGATGTTGACGCTTACTTCAAAACAGTGAAAAAGAAACAATTTCTGTATTCCCCCTCTTCCTTCCCTCAGAGCCACGTGAGAATGGACTAAAGTACATTTCAGGACAGTAAAAGCCAGCTGTTTACCCAGAGATTGTGAGCGCCATGGAGATTATTAAGACCCAGAAAGCACGCCGGGGACATTTACTCAGATGCTCGGTCGGGATAAGCCGGAGAAAGTTCCTATCCTATGCGTCCACGCCCCGGCTCTCTCACCATTTGCATCGCCTGCTCCATCCACTTTTCGGTCTCCTCCGCAGACACCGAGTACGCGCCATCGGTAGCCGCGGTGGACCCCGCCTTCGCCTCCATACTGCACCCGGGCCGCCTCGCTCGGCAACAGAGGCCGGGGGAAATAGGAGCACAGGCTGCGGAACGCGGCGGCTACGGGCCATGGTTTCCGGGGGAATCGAACAGTGAGGTACACGGGAGCAAATTCTGGACGGACCTGGGCGCCCCGGACCAGTGAGCTGCGGCTGCAACAGAAAAGGGCCACTGCTCAGCTATAGTCCACGCCCCCTTCCCGCTCCGGTGACAGTGTTTGCGGAAAGCCGCCTTTGTGATTTCTGGAGAGCACCGAGCGGGACGACGGCCGTCCAGCCGGGTCGTCCGTGCCAGGCGACAAAGAAAGGGTTTCCTGGTGGACCATCATCCCTTCCCTCTAGACAGCCCGCCCCGGGGGCCTGAAAATGCTTAGATCTACGTGGAATTTTCTGAAACGTCACAAAAAGAAATGCATCTTCGTGGGCACGGTCCTCGGAGGTGGGTGACAGCGTTCTTGGCAAGGCTCATTGGAAGAAGGGGGTGGGAGAGGGGTGTCTGTCTTCTAAAATAGAGGCGGAGAAGCCACAGCCCAGGATTCGATCAACCACGAGACGGGGGATGGGGTGCCAAACCTCCAAGGCTCTTTAAAGAAGGAAAGTGAAGTCGCTCAGTCGTGTTCGATTCTTTGCGACCCCGGGGTTTTCCAGGCAAGAGTACTGGAGTGGGTTGCCATTTCCTTCTCCAAGGCTCTTTACATCTTTGCAATTGTGAAATGTGTGCCCTTTGCCCTGGTACTGCCCCTTACTCTGTTTTTCGCCTTTTTCTCACTGCCTTTGGGATAACCCACCTCAGTGTTTGGGCGGTGGGGGGAGGGGGGTTGTTTGTTTCTTGGGTTCTTTTCTCTCTCTCTTATTTTTCTTCTGTTTCAAGACACGTTCTCTTCCACATTTTTCTTATTCTCTTCTCTTGTTTTCCCATGAGATTCTTCGTTTCTATTTGCCACTACCAGGACTTGCTTTGGCATTCATCCTTCGCAGAAGTGTCACAATATTCGAGGAGAGTAAACTAAAGCTTGCACTTGGAATCTTGTTTAGTTAATTCGAATTTTTTGAAAACAGCACAGTTGTATTGAAGGATTGTGCTAGAAGGTATATGCTAGACAAAAAAAAAAAAAAACACAGATCAATATTTTAGCTCTGTTCCTGCTCTTTTAGAATACAAACTGTGTAGTAAACTAGGTGGTAAGAAAGTACTTGCAGGATGCTGGGCGAGCAGGATCTTCAAGACTGGGATGAATTCCCACCTAATTCACATAATTAAGTTACAGAGCCTGAGAGGAGATTTAGAAACAGGTAAGATAACAATCTTGAGAGCCTTTTCCTCATAAGACAGTCATGTCCTAATGAGTGGAGACCTGAAGGAAAGAACAAAATGTTTTGGGTGATACAGGAGAAAGAAATGCAGGAATGTGAAGAGGGAATTTTTAGCATTTGGGTTTTTTGAGAAATATTGTCACTAACTGCATACTTTGGTTACAAAAGTAGTCAAAGGCAAAAGCAGCAGTTTCCCAAAGAATTTGGTTGTTTTTGTCTTACTATTGATTATATTTTATGGCTCCCAAACAATTTGAAATTGACAGTACTCTTAGTAATTCAGCTCTGTTGATTCTTGAAAATTTGAAACAGGCTTCTTGTTAATGAGGCAAGGAGAGTGTTTCCTTTTCTCTGAGGTCTATCACAACAACTCAGTAGTGATCAAGTATAAATTTTTATGGCATTTGAAAAATTCTTTTACAGATAAAAATATTTTTCAGTGTTTTTATCCACTGATATCTAATGTATATTTAAACTGCGCTAAAACTACTGAGTCCACTTTATTTGTAGAAGCTAATGATTTGTGTGTGATGGAAGAAGTATAAATAGAATATTTTTGCCACGACTGAAGGAAAGAAAATAATGTCTCTTTAGAACCTAAGAAGAAATAGCATACTCCTTCAGATTTGTGGAACAACCTAACGGTGTATTAGAAATAATCATAAGGGAAGCAAAAGAGTACATTTAAGAGATAGACATTTTTTTTTTTTTTTTCCAAAAATCTGTCGAGAGCTTTACAGGTACAGATTAAGAGAAAAGAGAAAGGCGAGGGTGAGGGGCAGGGGAAGAGTTCAGAGAACAGGAAAAGAAAGTAATCCTAGTATTTTATAACAAAAAAGGATGTCAGTTTAAAAGGAAGAAGAGAGTAGATGACCGTGACTGGCATTTCTTTGAGCCTCATAGTCTTTCTTCTTCAAGGGGTAGGTCTTATAACATGGTACATATCAATCTAATTTAAGAAACATTTGTCCCTTGCCTATAGTGTTGAAGGGTTTCCCTGGTAGCTCAGTCAGTAAAGATCTGCCTGCAATTCAGGAGATGCGGGTTTGTTCCCTGGGTTAGGAAGATCCCCTGGTGAAGGAAATGGCAACCCACTCCAGTATTCTTGCCTGGAGAATCCCATGGACTGAGGAGCCTAGTGGACTGCAGTCCATGGGGTTGCAAGAGTCGGACACGATTTACTGACTAAACCACCACCATAGTGTTGAAAATAATATGATTGGAAATACAAGATTCACAGATATTTTTAATAGTAATAGCTACCATTTTGGGGGTGCCCAGTGGGCCCTATATTAAGTTCTTCTGTTGAGTGGGGATGATGACAAGATAGCTATTGTTATCTGCCTTCAAAAATATGGGAACCAGATTGCTAAGAATTTAAGAAACTTGCCAAGGATCCCAGAGTTCGTAACCGGGAAGCTAGAACTCAAACCCCAATGTGTTAGATCCAGAGCACATTCTCTTTCTATACTGTGCCATTCTGTCTTCATGAACTTTATGATCTGAGAGGAATGAAAACAAATGACTTAGTTTGTTCCAGTTGGTATAACAAAATACCACAGACTGGGTGGCTTATAAATAACAGAAATTTATTTCTGACAGTTCTGGAGCCTGGAAGTCTAAGATCAGGGGGCAAACATGGCTTGGTGAGGGCCTGCTTCTGAGTTAGATCCTCACATGGCAGAAGGGTCTAGGGATCTCAGTGAAGTCCCTTTAATAAGAGCATTAATCTCATTCTTGAGGGCTACATACCCATGCCCTAAGCACTTCCCAAAGACTCCATCCTCCCAACACCATGGAATAGGGCCTTAGAATTTCCACAGATGAATGTAGAGGAGATACAAACATTCAAACCATAGCAACAGGTATGCAAAACAATAAGAGCTGAAAAAAATGCTATACATATAAAACTGGCAAATAGCACGTGCAGTTGGGAAAAAAAAAAATTAGGAAAAGGCTTCATGGAAGAAGTGGCACATTTTGATATACTTGCAAATTAGGTAAGATATCAACATTTCTGCCCAAAAAGCTTGTCCATCCAATGGTAGGGGGTGGAAAAAAACACTTCAGTTAAAAACTTTGAGTTATGGGCCTTCTTAAGTAAGAATTTGGATGACTAACTGCTTTAGACAAAGTCGTACAGTTTGATCAGTTTTAAGACAAGAGCAATGGTTCTCAAACTTTTTGGCCTGAGGTCTCCTTTACACTTTTAAAAATTAAGGACTCTAAAGAGCTCTATAAAATTTATGTCTAATAATAATTGTTTCCATATTAAAAATTAAAACCAGAGTATTTTTGAAATAATAATTATTTTTAAATGACAATAGCAAATCTATCAAATATTAACATAAATATTGTTTTCAGAAAACAAGTGAGAAAAGTAGCATTGTCTTACATTTTTACAGATCTCTTTACTGTCTGGCTTATATCTCTTTCTACATTTAGTCAGTTGCAATACACACTTGTCATGTAGTCTTTAGAAAACTCCACTGTACACTCACTCATACGAGAATGAGAATGAAAAAGGCAAAGAGCATTTGTGTTATTACAGAAATAATTTTTACTCACAGATGCCCTAAAAGGTTATTGTACACCTGCAGGAGTGGCCAAGCCACACTTTGAAAACCTCTCTGCTAGGTGACTCAGACAATAAAGAATCCGCCTGCAGTGCAGGAGACAAAAGAGACGCAGGTTTGATCCCTGGGTTGGGAAGATGCCCTGGAGAAGGAAATGGCACCCCACCCCAGTATTCTTGCCTGGAAATCCCATAGAGGAGCTTGGTGGGCTACAGTCCATGGGAACCCAAAGAGTCAGACACGCCTGAGCGAATAACACTTTCTCTTTTTTCTCTTTAATGCTAGCAAAAGTGTTGCAGAGAACAGCCAAATTCATATGTATTTCACTTGCTGATGTATAAAAATCTCAGAGCATTGATTTATAATTGATATCTTAATCCCTGTAATGTCTTGGTCTCTTTAGTTTTTAATTTATTCATCCATCCATTCAACAAACATTTGAATGAGAGTGACTAGCCTCACTGTTTTCGACTCAGGTGACACAGAGAAATAAGACTCAGTTCTTGACTTTGAGGAACACATGGTGCGTCCAGAAAGCAGAAGTGGAAATAAACAAAAGTAGTGCAATCATCGTATCAGGGTACCATGGCAGAGGAGGGTCTTTGGGAGCATAGAGAGAGAGTCGTGTTCAGCAAGCCCCACTGAAGAATCAGCTGGAGTCACGGCTACAAAGGAGAAGGGGACACAGGAAAGGGAATGTTCAGCAGCAAATATGTATTGAGCGTCAGTTGTGTACCAACGTTATATATTGGGCGTGCATCATCATATAAGACAAAACATTTGGGGATGTTTTCAAGGAACTTCCTTAAAGACTACATTTTTAAGATACCCCCAAGTAATTCTGATGTAAGTAGAACAGGGAACCACATTAAGAAATGATGGCAGGATGTTGAAGAATTCTAAACATGGGAATTGAATAGTCAGGTTTAACTTTTAGCAAATCACTTTGGCTATAAAACCTGGGTTGAAAAGGTGTGAGACCAGAAATAAAAGAGGAGAATTAGGAAACTGTTAAACCAGTTCAAGAGCATTAATAATTGGGTCTGAGTGAAAATCATGGTAAAAGGGTGGACTGAAGTGGCAAAATTTGGAAACTATTTCTGAAAAGAATCAATAGCAGGATTTGGTGGTCTTTTGGATGGGAGTAAAGTTAACAGATTGTTTTCAAACTCTTACAGAAATTATTAACCTAATAAAATTGTTATATTGCAGAATTTTCATCCATGAAGACACTAAGCAATGATTTTAGAAAACCAAGTTTATGATATAGAAGGACTTCCCTTGTGACTCAGCTGGTAAAGAATCCGCCTATATTGCGGGAGACCTGGGTTCGATCCCTGGATTAGGAAGATCCCCTGGAGAAGGGAAAGGCTACCCATTCCAGTATTATTCTTGCCTGGAGAATTCCATGGTCTGTATGGTCCATAGGATCACAAAGAGTCAGACACAACTGAGAGACTTTCACTTCACTTCATGATATAGAAAGACTAGAAGACATTTTGCTTTGCCATCCATGTTCTGAAAGGAAACCTCAAAACATTTTACATGTATTTTTTGAGATATTTAATGAATTTTCATTATTTATAACTAAGTTACAACTAAAGAAGAAATTTTAAAGCTCATATAATCCCAACCTTTCATTTTTATGAAGAAATTTAAACCCAGAAAGATGAGACATGCTTAAAAGTTTCCTACCTAGTTGATGCCTCAGCTCTCAGTGTCTGTTCTCTTTCAGACCAGAATTCAAGCAGCAAGTCACGTGTATAGATCCTGAGCTCCATATTTTAGGCAATGAATTCTCTGCCTTCATTCTTATTTCCCTAGGGAGACAAATCTGACCCAAAAAACCCCCAGAATTTATGAATTTTGAGAATGAGAAGCTGGATAAATAGTCCTTGTATAGAAACTTACTTCAGTGTTAATTCAAGGAAAAGAATGGATTATAGGATTTTACGCTAATACTGTGCTGGTTTGCTAGGGCTGCCATAACAGAGTGCCATATACTGAGTGGCTTAAGCAAGATAAATTTATTGTCTCACAGCACTGGAGGTCAGCATGTATTCCATCTAAGGGCTATGAGAGAAGGATCTGTTTCAGGCCCCTCTCCTTGGCTTGTAGATAACTCTCTCCTCCCTGTGTCTTCATGTCATCTCCCCTCTACCCATATCTGTGTCCGAACTTCCCCTTTTTATAAGAACAGCAGCCATACTGGATCAGGCCCATCTAATGACCTTTTAACTTGGTTATGACTACAAAGACTCTTATCTCCAAACAATGTTATTTCCTGAAATACTGGGGCTTCAACATGTTAATTTGGGGTAGGACACTCTTCAATCCATAATAATTTATTCTTTTAGCTTTAGTAACCATATACTACAGTTACCAAATAGACAATACAGTTAGTTGAGCTTGAACAGTACAGGTTTGAACTGTGCTAGACCTTTTATAGGGAGCTTCCCTGGTGGCTCAGTGGAAGAGAATCTTCCTGCAATGCAGGAGACACTGGTTCAGTCCTTGGGTTGGGAAGATCCCCTAGAGAAGGAAATGGCAACCCACTCCGATATTCTTGCTGGAAAAATACCATGGACAGAGGAGCCTGATGGGCTACGGTCCATGGGGTTGTAAAGTGTCAAACACAGCTGAAGTGAGTGAACATGCATGCACGCAGGCAGGCCCCTTATAAGCAGACTTTTTTCAGTAAATACTGCAACACTGCAGATCCTCAGCTGGTTGAATCCAAGGGCACAGAACTGTGCAATGGGCCCACTGTAAAGTTGCATGCAGATTTTCCACTTCTGGAGAGAGTATTCTGCACTCCTAACCCTAGAGATGTTGAAATGTCAACTGTAGTCCCTAAAGTACTTTTATCAGACACTCTTGAAAATTTAATGAAAGCAGTGGACCTTCTCCTCAGGAAAGCACATAGACCAATCAAATTTATTGTCACTCTAGAAAATTCTTAACTATTCAAGGGGTGTCATTGCAGCATTTCATTTTATACTATTGTTGTTTGAGGAATAATAATCATTTTACACAAAATTTTTAGCCATCAGGCAAATAAAAGCAATTCACTGAGAAGTTGTTATGTAAGAGTTGCCTGTCAAACAGTTACTTTGTGAAACATAAATCAGTTACTTTGTGAATCAAAAAACATTCTTCATTCTGTTAGTAGTATGGCACTGTCATCAGTTTATTGAGGCTGGATTATGAGAAGGGTAGCTCTGGAGCCATTTATATGAATTTTTGTTTATTCTTTACAGATGAGTATAATACATTTATTTGCATACAAACAAAAGCAGTCACACTTGGTTTCTAATTATTTGTAGCACATGCTCTTTCACTGAACTATGACTTTTAAGATATATAACATATCAGTTCATCTGTATTGCTTACATTAGTGAAAATAATTCAGGATATGTATTTACTTTGATGTTCCTAGAGGAATATTTTCCCCGCCGATGACAAACAGATCAAATCCATTTATTGAGCTCACATATAATCCTTATATTATTCTTGTCATATTGAAGGCTACAGACAGTTGGACGTAGGTGAGGATTAGTTACTTCCTACCACCTTGTTGCCAAGTTATTATGAAACAAATTTGGCACACGTTAAAACATCTGTTAGCAAGCATAGATTAAAACAGTATCATTACTTGTTCTGTAAATTCATTGAAATCCCAGTGTCCTTTCTTGGTGCAGCAAGAGAACCACACATAAAAGATTTACTGGAAGCAAATGCAATAATATTCTCGATGTAGGATTCTGTTGGCCTTTTGGTTAAACTCTCTTGTCTAAAAATCCTTTGAACTATCTATTCCTAAAAGGTAAAGGACTTGCTAGGTTAGTGTATTCTTATTCAAATGAATATTACTAAAAAGTTTTAGCTACCCAGTATCTTAAACATTTAATCTGTAAAAAGCCATTTCTGATATTTATTGTGCTTGGTAAAAGTTAAAGTTCTTACACCTTGAAATGTGGCTTTTGACCATATGCTAACTAACCATGCCAGAGTGTTCGCTTTACCAGCCAGGACAATTGATTGCCCACAGGGTATGACCAAAATGTGCCCATTTATGTTACACTGTTTATACTAAAATGTGTTAAAGTAAATTACAGGCACACGACCCCACCTATATTTTTATACTATTATAAGTTAGGAATTTCTGTACCCTTTTCCCCCTCCCTTTTTCACCTAAGTTTCTAGTTTTCCATGTCTGCCTGACTACCTACCTTTCTTTTAGTCTTCCTTTAAAATTTTTTCTTATATTTTTAAAAATACTATATTTTGATTGAAGAAAATGTGGAAACTATAGAGAAGCAAGCAGAAGGAGAAAAAATCATGCACTATCCCACTCTTCAGCAGTGATCATTGTTTAATATATGTTAGAAATTAAAATCCATCTGTTACATATATATCTACTTACATTAAAAAGCAAAACTTTCAGTATCTTATTTTATTGTCTAACAATATAACATGGTTATTTCCTTGAGTCATGAACTATTTAGCAATGTGGTTTTTAATAGCTGTAAGATTCCACTGTATGGCTAGGCCATAATGCATTTAAACAGTTCCCTTTTGTTGGACACTTACACTATCCCCAGTTCACTATTACAGGCATCGCCTGCCTTTGTAGACTTAATTCCTTTCTGTTTCTTCAGACATCATCTTTATGTACCCATCTGCCATTGACTTTTAAAATGCCAGTCTCCTTTTCTTTTTCTTTAGGTTGCAATTTGTATATAATTCTTTAATTTAGGTTTTTAAAAGTTGTGATTTTTAGCTTTTCACTGATATAAGCCTTATATTTGGAAAACTTGGGTTAAAAATACCATTTGGAATTTTTAATACTCTAATAAACTGGATTAGTATAATAACTTGTTTTTGAAAATAATTTTAGGAGTATACATCCTGGGGAAATATGGACAGAAGAAAATCAGAGAAATACAAGAAAGGGAGGCTGCAGAATACATTGCCCAGGCACGACGACAGTATCATTTTGAAAGCAACCAGAGGACTTGCAATATGACAGGTAAGACAGAGAAATATTTATACACATGTAAAGTTGCTTGATGATTTATATTAATTTACATATCTCCAGGAGCAAAGTTAGAGGAAAAGGCAAAAATGACAAATCTAGCAAGTGTTTACATGATTTAACTGAAATACATCATTTAATGGGGATTCTAAAAATCAATGTAAATTAGTAATGCAACATAAATGCTAGTTTATTCATTTTCTTTATTCATCCAGCAAATACTGGGGAAGCATAAGGTGAGCAACTGAAGAAAAAAAAGACCTGACATTCAGAGTTTATGTGCTGAAGTGAGGTGAAGTCGCTCAGTCGTGTCCGACTCTTTGTGACCCCATGGACTGTAGCCTACAAGGCTCCTCTGTCCGTGGAATTTTCCAGGAAAGAGTACTGGAGTGGGTTGCCATTTCCTTCTCCAGGGGGTCTTCCCGAGCCAGGGATCAAACCCAGGTCACCTGCATTGCAGGCAGACACTTTACCGTCTGAGCCACCAGGGAAACCCATTTATATGCTAGCGGGAGAAAATGATGATAAACACCAGGTAAACAGCTTTAAGCCGTGGTAACTGTTTATAAGGAGAATGAGCTGTGTGAGGGGTGGGGATACTCTTTAAGGTAGGGCAACCAATAGAATCTTTACCTCTAAGGAGAAATTAAGTGGGACAATGGAAAGAGCCCTGCAGAATGCCTGAGGTGGAAACAAGCTTGGCTATTCCCATATTTGAGAAACAGCAGAAAGGCTATGAAGCTCGACTAGTATGAGCAATGGAAGAAGTGTGATAGGAGGTGAGGTTGCAGGAGTGCCCTGATGCCCTCTGGCCATGTAGGCCACAGCCAAGACTCCTAAGTTCTTACAATTACAGAGGTACCTGCAGAATTGTCAGTCTAGCACAGTAGTATACATTCACCCAGTGTGAATCAGTGGTAATAATTTAATCTCCAGAGCTAGAAACCGCCTGGAAGGATGCTGTACAAAATCAGCTGCCCATATTTGAAGAAGGCGAGGTGTTGTGATATATTTTTCTTAACTCCTTGAAGAATTAGTCCTCAAATCCACGTCAAACTTGTTTTTCTTTTTTTGTTGTTTAAAGTTTAATCCTTCCATTTCTTTCAAGAACAACTAATTTAGAAAAAATTTATAAAGGTAGGTTCTTTTTGGTCAATTTTAAAAGTAGAATTTTTTTTCAAGGTTGGAAGAACTTTATTTTTAGTTTAGTCTTATTTGACAGATAAAGAGACTGGAATTAAGAAGGTTAAGAGACATATTTAGTTGTGGCTGTAGTATGGTTTTTAATGTTTGAAATAATAATACTTCAGAAAAGAAAAAATTAATTATAAATGCTATATAAAATGGCAACTCAGATAAGGTACAATAAGTAAGAGCACAGTTTCAAGGTGGAGGCAGTTCTGGTTCCATTCCTAGTTTTGCTTGTGATGTCTGTGTGTCTTTGGGCAAATCTAAACGTAGTTCTTTCTCTATAAAATGATTATCATAAAACGTACTTCATAAATATTTTATGAGGAAGTGATGAGATAATTTATATAAACTGCTTGATATGGAATAAATGCTCAGTAACGAACAACTTTTTAAAAATTATGTATTTCTTTGACTCAGTATTTAGCTTTCAACATAGTGGTACTACTACCAAGGGCATTTTAATGAATTTTTAGAGAATAAGAATGGTCCATTTTTCCTTTCCTGTTTTTTTAAGGAGAAAAAAAAAAATCTCATCTCTTGAATGAGAGATTCTTTAAATTCTGTAGTGCTTTACAATTTTCAGAAGTTTCACACACATAATTTCATATAATCCCATAATAACCCTTCCCCCCCACCACTGTTATAATGTCCCTCCTCCTCCTCCCTCTCTCCACTGGTAATGACTAATTCAAGAATAGTTCATTTCTAGTTATTACTCAAATTTTTAAAAACTGGAAAAAGCTAACTTCTGGGGTCTGAAAATACATCTCAGTTTAACATGGACCCTTATGTCAATTTAAGTGCTCTGAGAAGCCCAGCTCAAATGCAGTTAGATGTAAAGGAGACTGATTGGGAGGACACCCCTGCAGAATAAAGGGCAGGGAGCAGAAGCTGTCAAGCAGAGCCTTCAGCCCACGGTGCAGGTGTGATGCTGTGACTAGAATGGGCACAGGAAGGAAGGTTAGGTAAGAAGAGACTCTGACAACAGCCCAGTTCTAAGAAATCTTGGCAGGCCAGTCGGGAGTCCCGAAGCCTAAGAGTCCTGGTAGAGGGGTCCCTCAGAAGCGGGCCTGCTTTTGTATCCTCACTAAGTAACTGTCCCCGTCTGGGAGCAGTTTAGATCCAGAGACATGGCAGCTAGAGCTGTCAGTCAGTTATGGCTCCTCCCAGCAGAAAATGTGTGGGTAGCACATTTCCATGACCATCACCCGTCAGATGAATAAATAGCTGATATAAGGCAGTTAAAACTAAAATATGGTGCTAAAAGCCAAAATATAGGTTCACTGAAAATTTCCAAATTCGCTTTCTGATGTATATTGATAATGGGGTTACAAATCATATAANTGGCTCCTCCCAGCAGAAAATGTGTGGGTAGCACATTTCCATGACCATCATCCGTCAGATGAATAAATAGCTGATATAAGGCAGTTAAAACTAAAATATGGTGCTAAAAGCCAAAATATAGGTTCACTGAAAATTTCCAAATTTGCTTTCTGATGTATATTGATAATGGGGTTACAAATCATATAATTAAATTTCTATTCTTTTGAGTAAGAGGTGATGAACCTACTAGAAAAATTTAGTGCTTTTAGGTAAATATAATTAGTTTTTTAACATAAGAAGTTGGTCCTAGTTTGAAAGATAGCATCTAGTGGAATGCCTTTGTACCCTGCCCATTGACTTTATCATGTTCATGATTTTTATTAAAGATTTGGAAAGAGTGCCTATTAAACTTACACATGACACAATGCTTGGATGTGTAACTGACACTACAAGTGAAGTTTTGGAATACAGAATAGTCTAGTCCCATTTAAGTGATAGACTGGGATAAAAGAGTTGTTCTGCATTAAAAGTTAATTGTACTGAGTCAGGATAATCCAAACTTGCTTAGAAGCAGGATGTATGGGAAAAGAGTGGAAATTCTAGGTGAGCATATGCTTATTATGAACAGAGTAGGATATGACTTCTGGAAATATTAATTTAATCTTAGACTACAGGAGTAAAGTCTGTTCAGCTCAAGGTGGTTATAACATGCTCTGTGGTAGTCAGACCACAAGTCCATTTCTGCCTCTCACATGTTAAGAAGATAGAAACTGGAATGTGTCAGAAGAAGCCAAATAAGTATAATATTAAAAAGAGCTAACAGCTACTGAGCACTTCCATGTGTAGAGAAGCAGTGTTCTAAATGCCTTTTATCCTTAGCCCTTACAACAGTCCTGAAAGGTAGATCCACTGTCACCCACACGGATTCAAGGCAGGTGAAGGGTTGTCCTGTGATTTGTGGTTGCACTGGGGGAGTTTATCATGGAGGCTGGATGCTAAAACAAGACATGAAAGCTGTATTCAACTCAATACAGAAACATATTTGTTCAGTTTTAGTACAGATGGCTGGAAGAGAAGAATAGCCTTGTCTTTATAGTTGAATATGCTCAAGTGGGAAGACAGGAGCTCTTAGCTCTCCTGAGATAGGAGAATTATTGAAGAGATTTTTCTTAAATCATGTCATCATAGCACATAATCTTTAAATTTTGCTACTAACCACATTTCCTAAATGTAGGACTCTAGCAGTGCTTTTTCTTGGTAAGATAAAATATCATGCTTAGGCTAGATATATATACCATCGACACTAAGAAACCACATTTTACATTGACTCTGAGCTCCTGCTATCGCTAGTGGCCTTAACTTAGGTGATTTAATCACGGGCCTTGAGGAAATATGCTGAAGCAACACAGTGCTGCGCTGAAGTAAAGGATTAGAGTAGGCCAGAAGCTGAACTTCCTACAGAAAAAAATTAACATGGATTTCATAGTTAATGTCCTGCCTAGTCAAAAAGTACAAATCATACACTAAAGTTTTCCCTGTTAGAATATGGATTTGTAATCCCTGATATCTTTTTATATTGTTATCATTGCTTCTTTAGTGTTAGACATTCACTTTAAATTTATGTGTTCACACTTCTACATTTCTTATACGATGCTTAAAGCCATAAATAAACTTTCATAAATTACATGCAGCCTCTTTTCATTGAGTATTACATCTTATTTTAGCTTCATGTTGGTATTATGAAGTTACAGGCAGTAGCCATTGTCAAAACCAAAACTACAGCTCAGCACTCCTGAGTTTCTATCAATAGCCTGATGCGCTTTTGTCGAGGTTGTAACAAATGCCTGCGCTTTGTGGTGGTAGTTGGTGGTTCAGTCGCTAAGTCATGTCCGACTCTTGTGACCCCATGGACTGACTGTAGCCCGCCAGTCTCCTCTGTCCATGGGATTTTCCAGGCAAGAATACTGGAGTGGGTTGACATTTCCTTCTGCAGGGGATCTTCCTGATCCAGGGATCGAACTCAGGTCACCTGCATTGCAAGCACTCTCCTGCATTGCAGGCAGATTCTTTACCAGCTGAGCTACCAGGGAAGCCCACTGCTCTGTAGTAATTTTAATAACTAAATGTTTTCTGAAATTAGATATAAAATGTGAAGCAAAAGGTACAGCTAAAGATAAAAGATCATTTTATTAAATCAGAAATAAACATTTTTTTTAAAGATTGGCAAAAATAAAGAATTATCCATAGTCCATAGGTCAAAGACCAACACTGTTAAGATTTGGGAATTAATTCTTCCCATTTTTTCTTCTATATGTACTTGTGATCATAATAGATATATGCATAATTTTGCTTCGTGTGAGCAGGTAAATGATTTATTAGTATGTAACTAGTTTTTATTATTAAAAATTTCTTTGAAAGCTCCAGCCTCCACCTTCCCTCCTGACACTCATTGTTTGCCAGCTCTGTCATGTAGCCCAAAACAATGTGCGTTTCTCGGTGAAGGCAGTCCTGTCACTCATGAACTTTCTAATTTTCTGTTTGCATTACAGTGCTCTCCATGCTCCCAACACTCAGAGAGGCCTTGATGCAGCAACTCAACTCTGAGAGCCTTACAGCTCTGCTGAAAACCAGGTAAATGCAAGCTAATTATGCAGCACGCTGAGAGTTTATAGACTACCTGAAATACTTTTCAGTGTCACTCATGAACTTTCTAATTTTCTGTTTGCATTACAGTGCTCTCCATGCTCCCAACACTGAGAGAGGCCTTGATGCAGCAACTCAACTCTGAGAGCCTTACAGCTCTGCTGAAAACCAGGTAAATGCAAGCTAATTATGCAGCACGCTGAGAGTTTATAGACTACCTGAAATACTTTTCAGAAGTCTTTAATTTCCTGATTTGCCTGTCTAATTAAAGCTTAAGATAAATAGACACACTTAGAAACAAATATTTACTAACAATATCATTGAATTCATACTTTGTCCTTTTGTTTATGCTCTACCTTGATGTGCAGAGTATTTAGGGTGACAGTATTTGTATGTATTCTGGTTTTCATGTGAAGAGGTCTTCTGTCACTTTGATATTTATTCAGAAATATAATTTTGAGTACTTACTGAATGTACTGCTGAACCAGATGTTGTGAAGCTGCCAGTTATGTTAAATATTATGTCTCTTAAAGAGTTTACGGTGTAATAGATAAAGCATGTGAACATACATTTTAAATAAATATGGCATATGAACTTACATTTTATATGATTAATAAGATGAAGTACAATAAAACATGAACGTATGATAATGATTTATCATACCAAGACAGTGTACTGTGTACACTGTTTCAGGCCCTTATATATGGAGCATAATATGTATTATTTTTGTTTAGTTGCTAAGTTGTATCTGACTTTTTTGCAACCACATGACAAGTCCACCAGGCTCCCCTGTCTATGGGACTTCCTGGGCAAGAATACTGGAGTGGGTTGCCATTTCCTTCTCCATGAATCTTCCCGATCCAGGGATCAAACCCACGTCTCCTGCACTGGCAGGCAGATTACCAATGAGCTACCTGGGAAGCCCGTAGTGTGTATTGGAATACTGTAATTTAGTGTGATGCTGTGTTAATTTAAAAAGATTTCCAGAAGGAAATGCTTCTTCCTTTAATGGACAAGAAGAGGGTAGGGGCGAGGAGTGGAGAAAGGTGTCACTTGCATGTATTTTAATCATTGGGGCCTTAGCGAAAAATATTCACCTGCCTTGTAACCATCCTCCAGTGGACAGGGGATAGAAGGTGCTCTTTCTGGAGTGTCTCTCTGCGCCAGGCCCGGTGCTGGATACATTACTCCCAGTTAATTTCCACAATATCCTTGTGAGGCAGATAGTATCTATCATCTGCACTTTGCAAATAGGAATTTAGTGTTCAGGCAGATGACGCAGCAAGCTGGAAAGTTCCTTTGAAAACATTTTCTATAATCAAGTCATACCTTCCAAAATAACAATGGATTTGTGTACTTGGGTACACAAATAAATTTGTATAAAATAGATTTGTGTAGTGTTTTTGGAGAGTGTAAATTGTAATTTTTTAATTGGAAAACATACACAGCTTGGAATGGATTTAAGGCAAATTGTGTCATAAGCAGTTTTTAAAGGGTTAAAACAAAGTTTAAAAATCAAGTAACAATAAAAGAAAATGTATCCCCCCCAAAAAAATATGAGTATCTGGATAATACACCCATTTTGCAGTAGTGCAACTAAGTACATATTATTGACTGTCCATAGTCCACGCAGAGTTACAACTCTACTCATCAACATCTTGCTGACAGTTCCTAGAGATAACTATTTTAGAAAAGGTAGAACCTGGGTGTTCTCTCCTTCAACCAACTGATCAGATTTTTAAATCTGATTAAGGCAATGGCACCCCACTCCAGTGCTCTTGCCTGGAAAATCCCATGGACGGAGGAGCCTGGTAAGCTGCAGTCCATGGGGTCCCTGAGAGTCGGACACAACTGAGCGACTTCATTTTCACTTTTCACTTTCCTGCATTGGAGAAGGAAATGGCAACCCACTCCAATGTTCTTGTCTGGAGAATCCCAGGGACGGGGGAGCCTGATGGGCTGCCGTCTCTGGGGTCGCACAGAGTCGGACACAACTGATTGAGAGTCGGACACAACTGAGCGACTTCATTTTCACTTTTCACTTTCCTGCATTGGAGAAGGAAATGGCAACCCACTCCAATGTTCTTGTCTGGAGAATCCCAGGGACGGGGGAGCCTGATGGGCTGCCGTCTCTGGGGTCGCACAGAGTCGGACACAACTGAAGTGACATAGCAGTAAAGTATAATGCTAACAATACAAATTTTTTCCCTAACTTCGTGATTCTTAGAGATCGACACACTTTTACTACTTATGGATGTAGGGTTTAATTTATAAATTAGTTCATATAGTTATATAAAGAAGAAGCATACAAGCAGATTGCTCCCAGTAAAATAAATACTTAATTACCTGTATGCACATAAGGAAGAGATACAAAAATAGGCTTTAATTGCCTTAAATTTTAGTCTTATTGGGAAGACAAGACAAATGAAATAAGTGAATACACTTTATTAAAAGCAGCATATCAGTAGCAACAAACACAGTAAGTGTAGCAGCAAACACAGTGGCCTTCTTTCTTGGTGATTAAACATAGGATTCAAGATAATTAAGATAAGGTCTCTGTCCCTTTAAGACCTTGTCATCCAAAGGAGGAATTAGATGAAATAAATTGTCATAATTCAAGACGTATTGTGGTAAGTCTGTGTTAAAAAGTAAAAGCAAAATGTGGGAAGGAAATGTGAGAGGCTAGAGAGCAAAGGGATTAATTCTGATGGGTAAAACCTGAGCAGCTTTAAAGAAAAGGCATGAGCCCTCTTTTCTTTACACAGAAAGGAGAATTCTCGGAAGGATAAGATGGACAACAGTTCTCCTCATTGCCTGTTTGCTCTTTAAATATTTTCCTGTTATTTTTTCTTACCTTTCTTTTGATTTGAAATTGTTATATTCAGTTGGGGGCAGTGAAGTTTCAGTGGCAAAGAATCTTAAACATCCTTCATCACAAGAGAGGCAGAACATTTAGGATTAGTTTAATTCTTAATTTGGTAATATATTTTGATAACATTAAAGAGCCTGCTCATATTTAACTTGGAGTTGATTTCCATTAGACAAATTATTTGATAGGAATCTTGGCATAGAAAATACCCTTTACATAGGTTTGGAATTGGAATCTTTTAAAAAGATAAGGTGAATTTTTTTTTCTCATTTTTTGTAAACACATACATTAAAAATGATCACCACAATCAAGCTAATTAATATATCCATCACTTCACATAGTTACCATTTTTTTAACGTGTGGTGAGAACACCTAAGATTTATTCTCAGGAAATTCCAAGTATACAAAAGCATTATTAACTGTATTCACCATGCTGTACATTAGGTCTCATCTCAATTAAATCTTCCTGGGTAGCTCAAATGGTAAAGAATCTGCCCTCAATGTGGGAGACCTGAGTTCAGTCCTTGGGTCGGGAAGATCCCCTGGAGAAGGGCATGGCAATCCACTCCAGTATTCTTTGCTGGAGAATTCCATGGACAGAGGAGCCTGGTGGGCTCCAGTCCATGTGGTTGCACAGAGTCGGACACAACTGAGTGACTACCAATTTCACTTTCACCTAAATCTACTTTTAAGTCTGTTAGCAGTGAATGTCAAAATGAAGAAATGTCCTGTGTGGCTATAATTCTGTCCTGTCCCACCAAAATCACGCCAGCTAAGTACAGTTTTAAGACAGATAACCTTAATTTGCCTTTCCATAGCCAGCAGCTATTGAGTACTTCCTGTATTACAATTTCGGAACTGCTATTTTCTTATTTCATTTAGAATTTCGGTAAGAATCACTTTGCAATTTATCTTAGGCAACGTTCAAGAGATGTGATTTAACTGCATTAAAATACCTAATCCTTGAATTATGGTTGATTCCCAGTTTAATATGGGACTAAAATATGGTATTCCACAACAAGGCTTGAACAGTAGCTAAGGCTGCAGTAGGGCCCTGGTAGGATTTTCTCCATTTAGCGTCAAACTTGTGCCATCTAGTAAAAGGTTACCTGAAGCTCTGCAGCCCCTCCAGTGGCAAAGAAAGATAAGAAACTAGTAATATCCCACAGTGGTAATGGTAGTTCAACTTCTTATTGAAATGTAAATTTATGTCTGATAATAAAGAATATGGGATTGTGTTTTTGTCATTTTTTATTTCATTTTTCTTGTAATTTATTTTTATTGTATTTTACAAAAGTGTTCATCTGTGACAGATTGGAAATATGAGAACAAAAAACCTGGTTCTACCACGAAGGTGATTTGAACAGCAGTGAACTCCATCCACATAGTACAGTGGAGTACTATGCTGTGGTTTAAAAAAAAATGATGGCTGTTATCTATATACTGTTACGGAATGATCTCCAGGCTATATTGTTGTAAGTTTTAAAAAGTTAAAGGAAAGGTGTATATAGTATGCTACCATTTGTCTAAAGGGGCAGATATGAAAAATATATATATATATATATATTTGCCTATATAAAGAAAAACAATACAAAGTTAAAGGAAACTATTTTTTAATAGTTGCCTGTGAAGAAGGAAACAAAAGTGAATAGAAACAGACTTCTTTGAATATACTGTGTTGTAAAGTCATCAGGAAATATAAATATTTATAAATATGTAAATATGTTACATATTTATAAAACTATGTTTAGTGTTTGAAAAGCAATGTCTAAAGTGATGGTAAAATAAATGAAATAACCTAAATGTGTATCTAGCTGGTGTCGTAATCACAAAAACAGAAACTGTGCTGTACCTGCATGCTTAGTCATGTCCAACTCTTTGTGATCCTGCCAGGCTCCTCTGTCCATGGGGTTTTCCAGGCAAGAATACTGGAGCAGATTGCCATTTCCTTCACCAGGGGATCTTCCCGATCCAGGGATCAAACCCATGTCTCCTGTGTCTCCTGTATTGCAGGCAGATTCTTTACCCACTGAGTCATCAGGGAAGCCCAACAGAAACTATGCCAAGTGACTCTAAAACAGAAATTTGACTGTGTATTTTTAGTGGGATATATGCTCTTAGAGCATACAGAATTGAAAAAACAAAAACCTTAAACTCTTTTCAGTATTGCTGTTCTGAGACTATTATCCACAGAGTGAGGGATGAAGCAAATTGTAATTATATTGGTTTCACTGATTTCTAGTGCAGGCAGAAAGAAATATAGATATAAGATTAATGAGATTGTTAAAAAAAAAAAGTGTTCCTAATTTTGAATTCGAGTATAAATATGAATTCATGATGTACTTTATCTCTTTAATATATGTACAATGAATAAATAAATACACACATATAGTATACTAGCTGAGTCTTCTGAACCAGGACTCTCAGAGAAATGGATGATATCAGGCTTGCAAAAATTGAACAAAATGAACCCAGACACCTTTTGTGTCCAAAAGCAAGGAAGCTGTCAAAGACTGAAGGGTTCATTTCAGAAGAACTTAGGAAGTAACCTGGATAGCCCCACAATGGTCAAAGATGGGCAGTTTGAAAATCAATAAGGGTAACAACTACAGTGGGTAGAAACACATCAAGTATACATTTAAATGCCTGTGTTTGTAATGATATTTAAAAAACAATACTTACCATTGAAGAATTATAGACCTACTTCATTATTTGTAAAATAGTAAATAAGGGAAAGATAAATGTTATTCCTGCTTTTCCTGTATGATTTTATAGTACACATATGCATATGCTCAAAAGGAAGAGAAAGACTGGAAGGACATACACAGGTAATGGTGATGGTGGTCGTTTAGTCGCTAAGTCCTGTCTCTGACTCTTATGAAAATGGGTGTTATCATCAGTTACTGAAATTATAGTCATTTTTTAGTATAGCTTATGGGCTTTGTTTCTACAGTTATAGTTACCTTGTGATAAAATATAATTAAATATTGAACTGCAAAGTTCAAAGTTTTCTATTAAATTATCTAGATTATTATTTTCATATTTCCTGATATTTTTCTTTAGGCCTTCAAACAAGCTAGAAATATGGGAGGATCTGAAGATAATAAGTAAGCCTACATATTTCAAGGCATAGCCTTAAAATATTTTTAATGGGAAATTGTTGTATTCTATTATGTGGGTGACTCTTTTTACCTACCACATGGAGTTGTTGTCGGGATTAAATCTTGTGAAGCAAGTAGATTGATGTCTACTGGTCATAGAAACTACTTAGTAATGTTAGTGGTGGTGGTGGTTTTATTGTTACAATAATACATAAACCTATCCTAGACTACATATGTGTATATTAGGTACTGATACAATAAACAAAGTTTTTACTCCAACCTAAATAGTAATTTTACTTTGATATTGTATGCAAACTTTGATTAGTGATAAAAATTTCAAACAAAAAGCTTCCCTAGGACAGATAGATATATATATCTCCATGTCTCAGAACTTCATACTCTATCAAATATTCTTGTATTTTCCTAACTGAATCATGCTTCTTGTTTAGTCACTAAGTCATGTCTGACTCTTTGCAACCCCATGGACTATACCTTCTCAGGCTCCTCTGTCCATGGAACTTCCCAAGCAAAAATGCTGGAGTGGGTTGCCATTTCCTTCTCCAGGGGATCTTCCCGACGGAGGGATTGAACCTGTGTCTGCTGCTTAGCAGGGGGATTCTTTACCACTGAGCCACCAGGGAAGCACAAATCATGCTTAAGCTTTGCCTGTTTGAAAATGAAATAAACCTGTGTAGTACCTATATTTCCTTCCAGCTTTTGTACTTTCTCATCTCCCTGTGTAATACTAAAGCTTTCTACATTCTCTTTCTTTTCTTCTGCACTCCCACTCACTCTCTGACACACTTAGAGCCTGGTTTCCACTCCTGTATCTCCATCCAAGCAGATATCACAAGATCAGTAGTGTTGCTAAATCCACTGGACATTTTCCTCGTCTTAGCAAGAGTCATCACCTTTCTCTTACCTCTGTTTTGAACAGTCTGTCCTAAACACCTGTGAAGTCTGGTCTCTGTCTCTCTGTACCTTCCTCCATCCCTGTATGAGCTTATCCTTTGTCCTCTTTTACCTGCCAGTGACAGCTGGAGCTCTTCAAGCTCAGCCCTCTTCTCTGATTCTGAACGAGCTCCCTGGACAGCTCAGAGTTCTGAGGCTACAACTGAGTGCTTCCCAGTCCTTTAACCCTTCACTGAATATATTGGTTATTATCTTTATTGGTTATTGTTTCAATTAAGAGATCATTCCTAATTGACAACAAATATTTTGTAAGCAGATAAACTATGAAATATTTTGAATTGATACATTTTTGTACTTGAAATAATTATAAATGTATATTTTAAGTTGTCTTATGAAAAAATAACATAGGGATGGTTTGCGATTTTACACATTTGTTTGTGTTTTAACAATTAGTACCAAGAGGTTTTCTTTTCTCTGCAAAGGTTTCACAAGAAGTATCGTAGCTGTGTACAGTACTTGCATGCTGGTGGTTCTTTTGCGAGTCCAGTTAAACATAATCGGTGGATATATTTATTTGGATAATGCAGCAGTTGGCAAAAATGGCACCGTAAGTTTAACAGACTTAAACTGATACTGCCTTATCTTTCAAGAGAGTCAAAATTTAACCAAATATTATCATGATTTATATAGAATAATTATATTTCATGTGATTATAAACTTGAACCATTATTTTTCTTCATATTTTGAAACTAGACTTTGTTATGTTGAAGAGTAGTGTTTCCTATTGTTCTAGATCCTAGAATCTCAGCTTAAGTTATAATGAAAACATTATTTATTAATAATATTGAGTACCTTATGTCTGTTTTGTACAGACAGTTCTTGCTCCCCCAGATGTCCAACAGCAGTATTTATCAAGTATTCAGCACCTCCTTGGAGATGGTAAGATTCTTATTTATGACCTGTAAACTAATTCTCATTCATTCATTTGTATTATTGAGGAATTGAGAATGTAAACAAGGCTTTTACATTTATTTTTCTTTTTATAGGCCTGACAGAATTGATCACTGTCATTAAACAAGCTGTGCAGAAGATTTTAGGAAGGTAAGGCATTTTGCATTGGCTTTTCCTAACTTCCTGATTCTGATGAATAAAAGAAAAATTAGCATAGTTCTAATGAAGCTAGTGACTTGACAAACAGTGGTCTGCAAAACTCTTTTAACCTAATACAGACACAGCCCTGGGTATTACATTGTGGAATACGTTTTCTTCATCAGTATCAACCTTTTGATACTAAGGGGAAAGCTTTAATGTTTCATTGTGTATTGATTGATTTCAAAACAAACCAAAAATATTTGGGTCATGAGACAAAAGACCTGCTTTTAAAAATCTGCCTCTAAGGCTTTTAACTTCTGTTCATACAGGCAGTGTCTTTAATCACAGTGGGAATTTTCTTGTGAAATCTGCAACGAGATTTTTCTTGGCCCCAAACCAGTGGCTGATTTCTTAATCTACTCTAATGATTTCATAGTCAGTAGTTTCAGGTTTGACTGGATGAAACAGGATCTCCAGTAGTAACCTGTTGCTGCTGCTGCTAAGTCACTTCAGTCGTGTCTGACTCTGTGCGACCCCATAGACAGCAGCCCACCGGGCTCCCCCGTCCCTGGGATTCTCCAGGCAAGAACACTGGAGTGGGTTGCCATTTCCTTCTCCAGTGCAAGAAAGTGAACAGTGAAAGTGAAGTTGCTCAGTCATGTCCGACCCTCAGCAACCCCATGGACTGCAGCCTTCCAGGCTCCTCCATCCATGGGATTTTCCAGGCAAGAGTACTGGAGTGGGGTGCCATTGCCTTCTCCGAGTAACCTGTTAGGAAAGGAGTATTAATAGGACGTGTTGTATAGTTTCACTTATCCCAGTTTCCTTTTCTCTGTTTCTAGTGTTTCTCTTAAACATTCTTTGTCCCTTTTGGACTTGGAGCAAAAACTAAAAGAAATCAGAGATCTCGTTGAGCAGCATAAATCATCTTCTTGGATTAATAATGATGGATCCAAATCTTTATTATGCCATTACATGATGCCAGATGAAGAAACTCCATTAGCAGTTCAGGTGCTTAATTCAAAACTATTTAACCAAAACCAGTTACTCTTTGTTTTTAATGTTTTTTTCATTATGTCTTAAAATTTAGATTTCTGAGTCTCTTGAAAGGTAAGTGATTGAAAGACATATATTTCAATAATTTAAATAAAACCCCACTAATTTAGAAAACAAACTATAAATGTGATTGATTTCTAGTTAGAAAGCATTTTAGATATTCAGCAAGATTTTATTGAATATTAGTTACGTACAGACACTGTGATGTATGATTGAGATATAAAATGAATAAGCATGTTCAGTAAACCTGGGGAATTCAGAAGACAAATTCAGTTCCAGTGGCTAAAGCATATTTGTATGAGATCAAGTAACAAGATAAAGCTGGTGGTTGGGGACAGTATCATAAAGAGCTTTGTATGCCAAGATAAAGGGTCTAAACTTCCAGTTCTAGGCAAAGGTGAATTTTGATCAGGTCAGTACTACAACCATGTTTACTTTTTAAGATAAATCAGTGATAACAGTATCAGAGTGCACTGAAGGAGGTTGTAGTCATCCAGCTGAGAAACAAAGAAGGCCAGTCCTAACAGTTATCAGCCATGGTGTTGCTATACCCTGGTGTGTCCTGGACAGTTGTGATCTAAATTACTCATTGATTAAGAATAAAAAAAATACCAAGGATTACAGGTTATAGGCCTCTTTTAAAGTAATTGCTGCTTATTAATATGTAAGCAGATTGCATCCATTCTTTGCAGTTGAGAGAAGGGTCTTTCTCACTTAACAACTGGAGAAGTCTTAGACTAAAGAGGCCCTTGTGCCATACCTCAGCCTAAAGGCCCTGTTAGAACAAAGATTGCCATGTTTTTCATTACCTGCCCCTTGCTCCCCCGGAGGCTCCAGAGATAGATTGTAAGCCATTTAAGAGAACCTCATGAACCCCTGCAGGATGGAAGCTAAACTGAATGAACAGAACAGACTTGTCAGAATTAACAAGAGAAATAGGAGAAAACTCACTTAAAAATTAGAATCTTGAGGAGATGCAATAATAGTATTCTTGAAGCCTTCTGGAATGATAATGCAATTTCCACATTTTAAAGTTCAACAGTGGACTTAAAAAAGAAAATAATTCAAAAGAACAGGTAATGAGAGGGATGATGGACCACATTTTATCTGAATTGAATTTAAACCTACAACTTAGATTGGAAGAACACATGGAGCTTTAGACTAAACTAGATTTATGAGAAAAGACACATGCTTATCCTAATAAAATGCCTTAACAATAATAGAAAAAAGTATCTCTGGCTTCTGCAACCTGGAAGACTAATTTTTCTTTGTTAGTATGTCCTTCAGATAAATAAAGATCTTATAAAGATCCTATTGTGACTCAGTGTTTTAAATGCTACTCATCTGTGCACATCAACCTGTATAGTTTCTTTGAGTTGAACATTTTTTTATTGTTGATAGAACATAGACTTTTGAAATTTCCTGAACTCTTGAGTTTGTTTCACATTAACCCTGTGCTAATATTTGAAACCCTGAAGTGTGGCCTTTTAATTTCACAGGCCTGCGGACTTTCTTCTAGAGATGTTACCACTATTAAACTACTCAATGAAACTAGAGACATGTTGGAAAGGTATGTACACTGCATGTAACAGGAATATGTGCTTCTATTTCAAATGTACTCATGACCATGTTATAGTTTTTCTTGAACAAATATTCAACATAATATTTTGTTAAAATTAAATTTTAAATATATTCCCCTGCTTTTAGTAGGATTTCCTACCTACACCCGTGCTTGTCTTGTTAGGGTAGGGAGGTAAGCAGAGATTTTTTTTCCAAGATACCCAGGATTGCCCCTACCTGTTTTCCTAGCCTAGAGATTCTGATATACTAGTTAAGGGACTGGAAGATAGTTAGCATTTATATTTTGAGGAAAGCTTTAAACGGTGATTCTTCTATCCCCAGTGTATTCTGGTATGTGTTTAACAACCAGCCCTGTAAAGAAAAAAAAACGAAAACTAAAATTGTAGCCACAGCAGTGCTGACACTGCTGACTCCCGATCTGGTGTCACTCAGTGCTGACTTGGGAGGAGATGCTCTTGCCAGCCAGAGCCAGCCAGCTCTAGCTAATCCTCAGGTATACACACATGTGCACACGTGCTGTGTACGCACACACATACTCAGTTACAAGAAC
Organism: Cephalophus harveyi; assembly: GCA_006410635.1. Lineage (NCBI taxonomy): Eukaryota > Metazoa > Chordata > Mammalia > Artiodactyla > Bovidae > Cephalophus > Cephalophus harveyi. The sequence goes on along the minus strand of SJYT01074206.1, from coordinate 200,614 downwards.
TACTTCCCCTAACCCTTTCAGGTTCGACTCTAATGTTACTAAATCTTTGAGTGATAAAAATTCACATCTGCCTTCAATAGAGTATTAACTTTTTAAAATTACCCAGAAGGGAGCCAGAATGTTACAAATGGGAAAAGCCCCAGATTATGTATTAGAAAACGAGAGGACCTAGATTCAAGGTTGGCTCCGCTGTTTATCAGCTGGTCAACCTTGGTTGAGCCACTTACACTCTTTGAGGTAGTTTTATCATTGTGAAATCTTAGTGGTAATACCAGTTCATCTGCTTTATCTTAAGTGATTAAAAGTATCAGTTGTTTTTTTTTTAATTAAAGATAATTTAAGATCATTTTTTCTGGTTTTGTTTTCTGGGCAGATTATATCCTCTGTTTATAATATTTTTCATGATCTTGAAGAAAATCAGCAAATTTTTAGGTTAATTCAGCTATTATCTGAATTCAGTAAGTTCTAGTCCCTTGACTTTCTACAATATCAATCTCCACTTCTTTTCTTATTCAAATCACTTCATGAAACTCTATAAGGTCATCAGTGTTCTTTTGTCAAATCCAGTCAACCTGTAGTGTTCATCTTTCTTGACCTTTCTCTGATAATTAACACTATTGATCAGGTTTTCTTGAAATTCTTTCTCTTATGGCTGCCTTGAGAGTCTCCCAATTTTTTCCCCAGTTCTCAGATCATTTCTTCTTAGGTTCCTTTATGCCTGTCTTTCCTTTAAATACTAATGTTTCCCAGGTATTTGTTCTTTTTTCATCCTCAACTGCCCCAAGCAGTTTTATTTACTCCCATTACTTTACTGTTTATATGTTAATAATTACCAAATTTATAACCTTAGCTCCCCACTGGAATGCGTTGAATTGCGATTTCTACACGTCAGAGACAGAACTAATCTGTTCAACTAGGCAGTTCCTAACTCTGATAGCATATATATTACTCTTCGTATCAAAGAGTTTCTGTGAGGTAATAACATGATATAACAAAAAGAGCTTGAACTTTAAGATCAGAAAGGCCTGGGTTCAAATTCTGCCTCCTATATTTACTAGTAACATACCTTAGGATAAATTTCTTCATGCATCAAGTGTCCAGTTCCTCATCTGAACACATTAACAAAATATTCTGTCTCACTAGGATGATGTGATAGAGTGTCCTCTTTAAGAGTTTCCTCAAGAGAAGTAATGATTACTGATATTTATAAAAGTACATTTATGAAGTGCTGCATAATGTAAGAAAATCTAGCAAAATGAGCAAATATCCTCACTGCATTGCGTTACATAATGAGCCCTCTTTTTATGCTTAACTTTTAAGACTGATTCCTTGATATATTTTTATAGTGTTTTAGTTTATAAAATTGTGACTAGAAATGGTGGTGGCTCACAAAGGTAGCCACATAGTTACTAAATTTTTGCCCTTGTCCATTGAAAATCTAAAAAGTAGTTTATCTTGTTGTTTTATGTAGTCCAGATTTTAGTACAGTTTTGAATACCTGTCTCAACCGAGGATTCAGTAGACTGCTAGACAACATGGCTGAGTTCTTTCGACCTACTGAACAAGACCTGCAACATGGGAACTCCATGAATAGGTAAGACATATAAGAATGTTACCAGTCTAATGACTATTCTGATAAAACAGTGCTTTTTGATGTGTTTATTTTATGTTCCAGGTAACAAAAAAAAATCTCAGGCGACAAACGTGAATAGTTATTTTTCAACAAGTTAAACTCTGTTAAGGCAATGACTCCTTCATTAGGAGGAGCTCTTTCAGTATTCAGTATTTTAATGGTCATTTCTTCTAAAATTTTGCCACTATAGCAGAAGTAATTAACTTGTGAAAGTACTTTTCCATAGGCCAGTTTCAATTATTGAGGCTTTTTAAATTTAATGCTTTAGAATACAAAACTGTGAGAATGTTATTTAAGTTCTAACGTTTTCTCTTACATTATTCCAGTACTATAAGATATAATTGGCCTTCATAATTCAACCAGGCATTCTTGTTCTATATTCCCATTTGATGAATTGTCTCCTAGTTCTGTAGCCCTTTTTGTAGGATTAGGAATGTTTAGATAGTACAGATGATAGTGATTTAAATCATAATTACTAAGTCATGTATTCACTCTGCCAAAAGATAGCTTATGGTTTTATTATAATCTCAGCATAAGCACCTTAAATCTATTAGGATTTACACTGTTTTGCAGTTTTTTTTTTTATTAAATTCAGAAAATAATAGGTACTAAATCAATGTTAACTGACTGTAGACTTATCTGTTAAAATTAGGGATAACAGTAACTGATATGCAGTATGCATGTGCAATCCCTGTTTTAATTCTCAAGTACATAGAGCAAGAGTTTATTTGCCCAGTTCTCTGGGACCACTCTTTATTATACCAAAAGGAATAATTTGCAGTTAACATTGAGGATTTGGAATGCTTAGGGTCATAAAGTTTATTTTCTGAAGCAATTTGAATGTCATCCTAAAATCTTTTTTAGCAATTCTTTAAATTCTCAAAAAAAATTCAGCCTCAGTAAGTTCTCTAAGGTGCTCCAGTCAACAAAATTTCACTACAATCTCTATCTAGCAAAAGTATTAGTTATTTACTGAATAGTGATAAGAATTTTTATATAAAACAAATACTTGCTCTTGTACACTAGAGAATTATAAAAATTATGTTGCAGTTGTATCAGCCATTTCAATCTTTTCTTAACTCCTGTAGTACTCATGATCACTCCTATAGGACTCAAGTGTTTATTATACTTAACTATTCGACATTGCTAGTAATTAAGAGAAGTACAGACCAAAACTGTGAGATAACCATTTTTAGCCATCAGATATGAGATATGTGGAGAGTAAAGAAATGCTTGATGTAGAAAGGAGTCATGATGGAGCAGGTGTCCTCATACTGTTAGAGAAGCAGAGGGAATTTGGTAATATACATTTTAAAGCTTAAAAGCATTCATATCCGTCAACTCAGTAATTTACTGTAAATACAAAGAGTTATTCATATTAAGGAAAATTAGGCAAAAACTCAATGCCCAACCATAGGGAGCTGATGATATAAGTTGTTACATCTAGAGGATGGATTACTATATAGTAATTAAAAAACAGACAAATACTTTGGAAGCACTTTTAATGAGATGGAAAGAGTGATTATAGCATGTGAATAAAAATGCAAAACAATGTTGCTTGGGAGGTTATAGCTGGTTGTTAAAAACACCCAAAAAGTATAGATATGTTTAAAAAAATTACTGGAAGAAATTGACTATGATGTCAACTATAATTGTTATTTCTAGATGGTAAAATTCTGTTTGGTCTTTATTTTCTTACTAAAATATTTCTGTAAGTACTTTTCAATGGCTATGTCTTTTATAATTAAACATTAAATTCCTATAAGATAATTTCAGAAAATAATTATTACTGTGATGATTTTTCAGTCTTTCCAGTGTCAGCCTGCCTTTAGCTAAGATAATTCCCATAATAAATGGACAGATCCATTCAGTTTGCAGTGAAACACCTAGTCATTTTGTTCAGGTAAGAGGAGAGCTTGGGTTATTATTCAAAACAGACTGTACTTTTGGTTGTGGTCCTGTTTGTCTAACATGAAATTACATTTCTCTTCTATGATATTTGTTCAAAGAAACCAAAAACTTGAAGCCACATGTAGAGTACAATAGAGTGCCCCATGAGAGTATAATATCATAGAACTTTTATGAGGTTGGGAATACTTTTCTCCATGTTATAGTACAACACATGTTACAAACACTGCATTTTAGTCCAGATATATTCTAGCGGTCAGTTGAATTTACAGTGTTAATGTTTTGCATTATGCTGTGCCTTGAGGCAAATCAGTGAACGAGTCCCTCAGATTTTGAGGAAAAAGGAAACATTTTTGTAGGAAAGTAAAGCATTTAAATAGTTAATAAGTATAACTGTTAATAGTGCACCAAAAATCTGTTCATTAAAAGCTGCATCCTCAGTAGGTTATTTAAATTTTTCATTCGTCTCCCTATAACTCCATCTCCTTTCTTAGGAAAGCATTTTATAATAGAATACATTGAATAAGACTGATTTTACTAAAAGAACAGCCTTGAATCCAAACTTTTTTTCCAAGTTATTTGCAAACTTGGAAACTGTATAACCAGCAATAAATTACTCACAATACACCTCAATTCCAAACTACTGCCATAATGTGCAGTGAGAAGAGACAGACTCTAGGCCTAAGTGTAAAGATAGTATCTTCTCAGTAATATTTATCTCAAATTAGAGTATCTCTGGTTTTCTTCTTGAGGATGTGAAGAGCCATGAGGCTATGGGTTGTAATTCTTCCTTTCTCTTGTATAGAGTCATTGACTTGTCCTTCACATGTGACTTAATTTAAAGTTTAATTTTAGCTGAAAATTTTTTGAACTCTTAAGTTTTAAATTTTTTTTCTTTTAATTTTTATGTGCATATTAGTGTAAGAAAAAAAAATAGTTGTAACTTCTGGTATTTGAACCTTAACTTTACCTTTCTCCATTTTCATAAAAATCTCTGGCTTCATCAGTAAGCTGTTCATCTTGATGAGTAGCATAATAAATACACTGGGGCTTCCCTGGTGGCTCAGATGGTAAAGAATCTGCCTGCAGTGCAAGAGACCCAAGTTCAATTCCTGGGTTGGGAAAATCCCCTGGAGAAGGGAATGGCTACCCACTCAAGTATTCTTGCCTAGAGAATTCCACAGACAGAGAAGCCTGGTGGGCCACAGTCCTTTGGATCGCAAAGAGTCGGACATGACTGAGTGACTAACACACATGTAAAGAATCTGCCTGCAGTGCAAGAGACCCAAGTTCAATCCCTGGGTTGGGAAAATCCCCTGGAGAAGGGAATGGCTACCCACTCCAGTATTCTTGCCTGGAGAATTCCACAGACAGAGAAGCCTGGTGGGCCACAGTCCTTTGGATCGCAGAGTCGGACATGACTGAGTGACTAACACACACCAGCTTTGGTGCTTAATATAACACCAGCTTTGGTGCTTAAATAATTTACATACTATATTAAAGTCTATAATTGAGAATGAAAATAAATGGTACAAACATCATTGATACTAATGCTTAGTATTAATAAATTTTCTTAGTATCATTGGATGTAGATTGTTTATATACTAGACCATTAATTGACAAGACTTCCACCAATTTTTTAAATTACGATTTCTGTGGGTTAAAGTACCATGTGGTATTCAGAGAATTTAACTATGAATTTGTGAGATGAAGACTTGCTAAGCTTACTTGGATTTTCTGATGCCTAAGAGAACATCAAGGATAGGCTCACTTCCTGTTTCTCTGCTGCTCACTGGGCAGCATAAATCACATAATGGTTTCTGTTGCCATGGGTCCTTTCACTCTCTGGGGAACCCTATGGACACCTCAGAATAATGCCTATAAGTGTATATTGTAAAATATGTAGGTTTTAACGAAAACAAACTGTATACAGTTTCAAAATATTTTTTTAAATGACAGTTCATGTAACTTCCGCAACTTACCTAGCATATGATACAAAAATGTCTGAATTCTGCAAAAGATCAACTCACAGGTTCTACTGTCAGTTTGTTGCTTACATACACAGCTGAAAGAAATGCTAGATTTCAGTTAAAGGTTAATGAAAAAAAGATGTAATTTTTTCTTTATCTACATGGAAAGTGAAAGTGAAGTCGCTCAGTCATGTCCGACTCTTTGCGACCCCGTGGACTGTAGCCCACCAGGCTCCTCCGTCCATGGGACTCTCCAGGCAAGAATACTGGAGTGGGGTGCCATTTCCTTCTCCAGGGGATCTTCCCGGCCCAGGGATCGACCCGGTCTCCCGCATTGCAGGCAGACACTTTAACCTCTGAGCCACTAGGGAAGTCAACATTAACAAATCCCATAAGAACCCATGTTCTCAGGTATATATGTGTGGTTGGTTATGTATCTGTGTATATATTATTGTGGAGAAGGCAACGGCACCCACTCCAGTACCCTTGCCTGGAAAATCCCATGGACAGAGGAGCCTGGTGGGCTACAGTCCACAGGGTCGCAAAGAGTCAGACACGACTGAGCAACTTCAGTTTCACTTTTCACTTTCCTGCATTGGAGAAGGAAATGCAACCCACTCCAGTGTTCTTGCCTGGAGAATCCCAGGGATGGGGGAGCCTGGTGGGCTACAGTCCACAGGGTCGCAAAGAGTCGGACACGACTGAGCAACTTCACTTTCACTTTTCACTTTCCTGCACTGGAGAAGGCAGTGGCACCCCACCCCAGTACCCTTGCCTGGAAAATCCCATGGACGGAGGAGCCTGGTGGGCTACAGTCCACAGGGTCGCAAAGAGTCGGACACGACTGAGCAACTTCACTTTCACTTTTCACTTTCCTGCACTGGAGAAGGCAGTGGCACCCCACCCCAGTACCCTTGCCTGGAAAATCCCATGGACGGAGGAGCCTGGTGGGCTACAGTCCACAGGGTCGCAAAGAGTCGGACACGACTGAGCAACTTCACTTTCACTTTTCACTTTCTTGCATTGGAGAAGGAAATGGCAACCCACTCCAGTGTTCTTGCCTGGAGAATCCCAGGGACGGCGGAGCCTGGTGGGCTGCCGTTTATGGGATCGCACAGAGTCGGAGACGACTGAAGTGACTTAGCAGCAGCAGCACCATATATTGTGATCATTTATTCAACGGCTACTCATCCAGCATTTGACACACACACACACACAGAAGAACTATTTTGGATCTTCTTAGTGTGAGGGGGGAAAGTTGTAAGTTGTGGCATTTAAACTTTATCTTTGTCCATTTTCATAAAAGTCTCTGCCTTCATCAGTAAGCAGTTCATCTTGACAAGCCACACTTGAATACTTATCATACCCACTGTCTCTCATACAAGAACTTAAATAAATATCTCCAGGAGTTTATTATAAAAGAAACTACTTTCATTAAATGGTTTTCTTTTTGGCCTTAATGCCACAAAACTTTGAACCAAATTTGTTGCTTGATTGCAGAAATGAATTCAGATTATCTGTTCTTTTTACAAACTAATGTTTTATTCTCATCTTTGCTAGGATCTGTTAATGATGGAGCAAGTGAAAGACTTTGCTGCTAACGTGTACGAGGCTTTTAGTACTCCTCAACAACTGGAGAAATGATTTTTTTTTTCCTTCAAGAATAGCTACAATGGAATTCAGTTACTTTTTTAAAAAAATGCACCGAATAAATCAACTATATATAGGGTAATGATTTGTTACCATAATGTCTAATAAAAATATATTCTTAAAGTCTTCATAATAAAATAGATTTATTTGGCATCTTAATATATTTTTTTAAAGCCATCAACAGACTGGTTTTTGTGGGCATATCTGAGTGTATACAGTGCAAATATCAGAATTGTTAATAGTTTGTTACATCATGGATATTCATTCCAAGTCAAATAATGTAAATACTTTATACTTTGACATTAATACTGAGGTAAAATCTGTTTGGGAAGTAGATGTAAAGTTTGGAAAAAATGCTATTTAATCTTAAAGTTCACCAGACTGTAGTATACAGGAGAGAATCAGACTTTTCTTCAGTTAATCTTCAAAGAGATAAATACTTTGTTTTAAACATACCTGGTTGGGAACTTTCTTTTTTTAATAGAAATCAGTTAATTTAACAACTAGGATTAGGACTTCCCTGGTGGTCCAGTGGTTAAGGCTCCGTGCTCCCCCTGCAGGGGGCACGGGTTCAATCCCTGTTCCCTGGCCGGGGAATCTAAGATCCTGCATCCCATAGCACGGCCAAAAGGAAGAAGGAACAACTGTGATCAGCAATTTTTTTCATTCCTGTTGTTAACAATCCTTAGGAAACTACATACTGATTTAGAGGTGAATATTGTGTTGATGCTTTTTCTCAGCTATTATTAACTACTGTACATAGTTTCATTTATTTGTATGTAAATAATTATAACTTACTTTGTATTGATTTTGACCACAGTGAATCTTATTACAATAAAATATTTTACTAAAATATAGTTTTATCGAGTTAATACTTTACAGCTATTGTTTGTCCCATAGCATTTTTGCTGTTTTTTGGAGATTACACTGGTTTTCAAGTTTCATTTTTTTAACAAGCAATCGCTGCTTTAACTTACTTGTTTAGAAAAATAACATTTCCTTCTAAAAAGAAATAATTCATTGTTCTAGTATATATGTAGTTCTTTATATGGGTAACTAGGACAGACAGAAATGAATCATATCATCATTATATTAAATATCTTTTCAGTAGCATCATTTATATTGTTTTATGTTCCTTCAACATATAACATATAGCTAAATAGGAGAAGGTAGAAAATGAATTGTAATGTCTCTTCTAAGGCCTTTGGAAGGAAAGTTATGACCAACCTAGATAGCATATTCAAAAGCAGAGACATTACTTTGCCAACAAAGGTCCGTCTAGTCAAGGCTATGGTTTTTCCAGTAGTCATGTAAGGATGTGAGAGTTGGACTGTGAAGAAAGCTGAGCACCGAAGAATTGATGCTTTTGAACTGTGGTGTTGGAGAAGACTCTTGAGAGTCCCCTGAACTGCAAGGAGATCCAACCAGTCCATCCTAAAGGAGATCAGTCCTGGGTGTTCATTGGAAGGACTGATGTTGAAGCTGAAACTCCAATGCTTTGGCCACCTGATGTGAAGAGCTGACTCATTTGAAAAGACCCTGATGCTGGGAAAGATTGAGGGCCAGAGGAGAAGGAGACAACAGAGGATGAGATGGTTGGATGGCATCACCGACTAAATGGACATGGGTTTGGGTGGACTCCGGGAGTTGGTGATGGACAGGGAGGCCTGGCATGCTGTCTTTCATGGGGTCGCAAAGAGTTGGACATGACCGAGCGACTGAACTGAACTGAACTGAAAGTAGAGAGAAGACAGACTTCTTTTCAAAATTTGTCAGAATATAATGATGTAATAGGATGGTGGAAAACTGTATTTTGGAAAATGAGTGAATGTGTATGTGATAGAGCATGCATCTCTTCCAGCAAAATTAACCCAGGATTTCATACAAGGAAATTTTGAGACTGAACAGGTGTGACTTTGTAAGGATAGACTGCTGACCATCAGAAAATTATCACCTGGAATCATCTGCATCTGTAGAGTTGTGGCAGTTGTAGAGATGACAAGGTGAAAAACCACATGTATTTGAAGCTAACTGGCCTTAGACATTACAAATTTCTGTTCTAATTGAACAGTAGGAGCCCTTTTATCTGTACTCCTTAGTTGTTTGGTTAATCCAAAAAGTCTTTTAAAGCAGGATATCATTTTAAAATAACACATATATTCTTAGATATTTTAACTTAAAGTACAAATCATCTTTATTTGCCAGTTATTTAATGTAGGACCCAGGTCCTTTCTACCTTTTCATTGTAGGTATGCTTATAAGCATTCTCTGACGTGTCTTATACAAATCATATGTGTTATGTTATATAGTTGTACACGGGTACAGAGTACTTGTGGATTTTTAGTACATCTCTGGCCAGTCTTTTAGAACTGTTTTACCAGTAATTAACCAATACATTTAAATTGGGCATGGGGAAAACAACACACTTTCATCTAGCTTTTCCAAAGTATTCAACTTGGTTTTCACAGAAACTACAACTCTTCACACTCATTTCATCTGCTTATGTAACATGATAAAAACATAAATTTATCATAAATTACCAAAGATAATCAGTTTGGTGACTGTGTTAGTTTCCTAGAATTGCTGTAATAAATTACCACTAACTGTGTGGCTTAAAACTACAGAAATTTATTCTCTCACCATTCTGGTGCTTAGAAACCCAAAATTAAGGTGTCAGCAGGGCCATGTACCCTCTGCAGACTCCAAGGAAGAATCCTTCCAACCTTCCTTGACTCTTCCTGCTCCTGGTGGCCCCACATATTCCTTGACTTTCAGCATCGTAACTCCAGTCTCTGCCTATCTTCATGCGGTCATCTACATGTTTGTGACCCCACGTCCACTATGATCTTACCTCAGAACTTACCTTAATTCTTAATTGCATGTAAAAACACTGATTCTAAGTAAGATCACATTCTGAGCTTTTGAGTGAAAGTGAAGGTCGCTCAGTCGTATCCAACTCTTCGTGACCCCATGGACTATACATTCCATGGAATTCTCCAGCCTAGAATACTGGAGTGGTAGCCTTTCACTTCTCCAGGGGATCTTCCCAACCCAGGGATTAAACCCAGGTCTCCCACATTGCAGGCGAATTCTTTACCAGATGAGCCACAGGGGAAGCCTGAGAAAACTGGTGTGGGCCGCCTATCCCTTCTCCAGCAGATCTTCCCAACCCAGGAATCGAACCAGGGTCTCCTGCATTGCAGGTGGATTCTTTACCAACTGAGCTATCAGAGAAGCCTTTTGAGTAGTTTTTGAGAGCTTTTGAGTAGGTATGATTTATTGGGGAGTACTGTTCAACCCACTGCAGTAACAAACTCAGCTAACTGGTGGTAAACATATCCTGTTACATGGGCTTTACTGGTGGCTAAAGTGGTAAAGAATCTGCCTGCAATGCAGGAGACCCAGGTTCAACCCCTGGGTAGGGAAGATCCCCTGGAGAAGGAATTGGCAATTCAGTCCAGTATTCTTACCTGGGGAATTCCATGGACAGAGGAACCTGGTGGGTTACAGTTCATGGAATCACAAAGAGACACAACTGAGCGACTTTCACTTTTCACTTTTCACTTTCAAATTGATTGCAGCAAGTGGAAACCAAGGTGAAGCATGTGCCAGACAGAATCCTGCTAACTGAAAACCTGCATCTTGCCCAGGCGTCAATTATTATTCTTTTCCAAGAAAATGGAGAGCATTCATTACTCTAGTGAGTTGGTTATAAATGGAGATTACTTGAAACAATTATACTTTCTCCTTCAAACTTGTATAAATATGTTTGTTACTGTGTATATATAAAAATTCGATATGAACAATTATTTGTTTGCAAGTTAGACAGGAAGGTTTATATCTAATCCTGTCTTTTACCTACAAAATCAAAAATGAACAGCAAGCAAAATACCTGTCTTGTTTTCTGTTACCCTAATTCACATTTATTTGATTAGTCTGAACTTTTAAAGTAATTGTGTTGTTTCAATATGGCACACATAAGAAAATGAGATAAAATCTTATTAAAAGTGATATCCAGTCTAACAATCTAGTTTTGCTTGCCTTCAATATTTCTCTCGTTATTAAAGAAAAATCCAGTGTTACTGAAATTTAAAACAAGTCAAGTTTTTTGCCTGTACAATAACTCTGGGAAAAGAATCAGTTGTGGGGGATAAGAACTGTCAGGCGAGTGTATGCTCCTTGGTTCTGTCTCATCACAACAAAGATTTGGAGTGATGGATTTAAAGCATGTCACAGCTCTGGGTCCTGGACAGACCGTGATATAGCTCTCAGGTCTCGAACGGACCATGTTATATCTCTTAGACAAATCAGTGTTACAGCTCCATGTTACAGTTCTATTTTATTTAGATAATAGCAGAGAAATCCATCTTTGAGGCATGAGGGCAGGTCGACCCAAAGACCCAAAGAGAAGAGCGCCCCAGCGTGCGGGATTGAAAGAGAGAGAGAGAGAGACTCCCAGCCCTTTGGCTCCTCTTTTTATATGTTTTTTCTCCCCCTGGGCCTGCCCTATGTAAATTGGGCTGGCCAGGAGTGTTGTTTGTTCTGCCTGAGGTCCTCACTCTGGTCCTCAGACCTTCCTTTATTTTATTTTCTGGGCTTTTCTCTTTCTTGTCTTTTAGCCACCGGCATTCTGGACTCCTGTTTCCTATTCTACCTACCTAATAGAACTATTGGCTTAAACTAAGTAATGAGAGATCTGATTTTTAATTAGCCTTACTATAATTCTTGCCCTTCATACCAATGATAGTTCTAAGAATTTGATGCACTATTTTAAAATCCTTGTTACAAGTCCCACTTACAGTATATTTCACAGATAAGCAAGATATACGTTAAATTTGATGTCTCATTCTGTTCCATATATAATATATGGTTATTAGCAAAGCATTTTATCAGCACCTCTGAATGCTGATCTGTATTTTATCATTTAGCTTCCTCATAGCTACCCAATAACTAAACCTTATATCTAATTATAATTTACTTAAATAGCTCCATTTTCCCTCTATATTCTCTATTTGTAAAGGTCATTATGGACAAGGTAGGAATTTAAATGACTGACAGATTTTTGTCTCAAAACTATTTGCGTCAGATGACCTCACTTTTATGTTAAGAGTCTTCTAACGCAGAGTTTTTTCCCTTTTTTTGTTTTTTCTTAGTCTAGTGTTGGGGATCATGTAAATCTGCCCTTACTGGACCTCTAATAAAATGGTAACTGGGATTTAGAACTCTTAAAGTACTTATTCATGTCAATACTTTAGAATGGTTTTAAAATTTTGGTAGTTGTAGAAACTTCAGCTATGAATAATTTTTAAAAAATAGTTTCAACTTCAAGTTGATTTTATAAAATAAGTGTGAATTTATTACTTCCCTCTCTACTTGAAGTGTCTACAGGGAACAATGAGATATCTGCATTTGATTAACATAACAAAATGGAGCCTGTAACACTTCAATTAAATATCTAACCTTGTGGAACATCTTTTGTTAAGGGAAGTGAGTTCTTTAATCAGTGTTTCTTTATATTTACATCAATATCAGTATTTTTGCATCATTCTTAGGGAAAATCTGAATACACAATAATTTTCGAAAAGGTTTTCAACTTCAATTTGCTTAAAGGCAAATAAATACAGGATAAAAAAATTCATTTAAATTGGACCTCAAATTAGCCCACCTACAAAAATAAGCCCACACCTCCAATCCTACACCCTCACCTGCCTCCGCCCAAAAAAAACCCTGGAAGAATAAATACTAAAATATTAATAATGGTGACCTTAGTGATTTTGTCTTTAGGCATTTCTGTATATTTTTAAATATCTATAGTAAATATGTCAGTTTTATTACCATGAAGGAAAAAGACAAAAAAATTTTTATAAAAGACAGTTACTGTAAGCCTAAACATTAAGTCCAATTTATTATATACCTATGACCCTTTGTTGTTGTTGTTTAGTCACTAAGTTGTGTCTGACTCTTTCTTTTGCAACCCCATGGACCATAGCCCGCCAGGCTCCTCTGTCCATGAAATTTTCCAGGCAAGAATACTGGAGTGGGTAGCCATTCCCTTCCCCAGGGGATCTTCCCAACCCAGGGACTGAACCAGCATCTCCCACTTGGGCAGGTGGATTCTTCACCACTGAGCCACCTGGGAAGCCCTTATTAATCTGCTGCTGCTGCTAAGTTGCTTCAGTCGTGTCCGACTCTGTGCGACCCCATAGATGGCAGCTCACCAGGCTCCCCCATCCCTGGGATTCTTCAGGCAAGAACACTGGAGTGGGTTGCCATTTCCTTCTCCAATGCAGGAAAGTGAAAGTGAAGTTGCTCAGTCGTGTCCAATTTTTCATGACCCCATGGACTGCAGTCCACCAGGCTCCTCCGTCCATGGGATTTTCCAAGCAAGAGTACTGGGGTGGGGTGCCATCCCACAGATAGGGTGCTTAACCCACAGTCACTTATTTTCTCACAGGTCTGCAGGCTGAAAGCCCACGGTTTTGGCGGGTTCGGTTTCTCTTGAGGCCTCTCCTTGGCTTGCAGTTGGCCACCTTCTCACGGTGTCTTTAAATGGTCTTTGCTCTGTGTGTTTCCATCCATGTTCTTCCTCTTCTTATGACTCCAGTCATACTGGATTAAGGTCCCACCCTGATGACTTCATTAACCTTAGTTACTTCTTTAAAATCTCCAAATCCCATCCTTCTCCAGGGAATCTTCCCAGCTTGGGTATCAAACTCATGTCCCATGCATTGCAGGTGGATTCTTTACCGCTGACCCACCAGGGAAGCCCCATTGAGGCTTAGAGTTTCAAAATGTGAATTTGGCATTAGACATGATTCAGTCCTTACCACCACCAATTTCTCACTACAACAAAGATTCCCCACCTCTGATTAACACATGGAAATAAATTCAGTGTGAAGAGAAATAGTAAAGTGCATTGGACAGTTAAAACAGTTATGTGGATAACTTAGGAAATTCTTGGCCAATTTTACATTTGCTTTCTCTGTGTGCTATAATTACAGAAACCTGATATACATTCTAGTCTTAGATATAACTGCATCAGGAAGCACTCTACTGCTGATCAGGTCACATTAGTCAGTGCTAGAGCCCAGCCCCACTGGCAGGGCATCTGATGAATGGTTAGCTGAGGCAGGTCTACCTTAATGCCATTTTCCTTCAAAGGTGTCCAGTGAAGGGGCTGTCCATGCCCCAGGAGTTTAACCTGAAATTTAAAACATACACATAAATGTCTCCATATGTGTCTCTGACTTCCTCACTATATTGGGAAGAAGCAGTTGATGCTTCTTAAAGAGCAATGTGGACAGGAGATTCATTGTTTTTACTTTAGTGGATCACAAGCTGCTTTAATTTATGATCCAAATGCATGTATATATCTCTCTTGCTCCTTTCTTACTCTCGAAAGTGTGCAGGATTTGAGGAAGAATTGTATAGACTAAATAGTGTCAGAGTAGAGAAAATTACTCTTGAACCAATCTGCACAACTAAGGCCTGCCTGGCTCTGACACAGGATGTTCAGAGAAAGGCTCGCCTTCCTTATCCAGCCACCCTCCCTCCCCAGATGGCCCAGTAACCTCCACTAATCAACAATACATACATGCGATCTATTATTACTGTAACTGTTCTATATCCTTAGTCTTTCACAAAATGAATTTAAATAAGTAGTTTTCTATATATTTGTGGTTATTTTGAACCAGAAAACTTTGTTTACCATGTAGAATAATACAAAAACAAAACCTGTGGACTTTCAAATAACAGTATTAATGGTGGCCAAAGCTTCCCTGGTGGCTCAGCTGTAAAGAATGTGCCTGCGATGCGGGAGAAGCTGGTTTGATCTCTGGATTGGAAAGATCCCCTGGAGAAGGAAATGGCAACCCACTCCAGTATTTTGCCTGGAAAATCCCATGGACAGAGGAGCCTGGTGGGCAACAGTCTGTGGGGTTGAAAAAGAGACGGACATGACTGAGCGACTAAACAACAAAGAGAACGTAGATAAAATAAAAAGGTAATGTTATGCCCAGGCCTCTAAGCTGCAGTTAAACAAAGGATTTGAAAAAAAAAAATAAGTAAACAGATTTGAATTCTTTATCTCCTTTTCTGCCAGATCAGCCACAAGTGTTAGAAATGAAACATGGGAAAATGGTTTAAGAAGAAGAATTTGGACAATTCGCCTTCCAGAAAATTTTTATTTTCTTAAAAATAAATTATAAAATATATTGAAATGAACTCATTGCCAGAGCTGATGGCCACAACTGTTAGATTAACCTTTTGTTATTGTTGTTTAGCCGCTCAGTCCTGTCTGGCTCTTTGCAACCTCATGGATTGTAGCCCACCAGGGTCCTCTGTCCATGGAATTTCCTAGGCAAAAATACTGGAGTGTGTTGCTATTTCCTCCTCCAAAGGATATTCCCGACCCAGGAGTCAAACCCTCAGTTAAACCTGCATCTCTTGCATGGCAGGCAGATTCTTTACTGCTGAGCCAGCAGGGAAGGTTAACCTTTAACCTCCAAATGTTTTAAGAACTTAAAATAGTAGGGCCATGACATCTTACATTTATTCAGATGTGTTCTGGGGTAAGATGTCAGGGTAAGAATCTGAACTCCAGTCTTAAGAAAAGAGTCATTTTTGGATGCATGCAGTGAACCTGAGCAACAGAGCATGACTGGAGAAGATGTTTTAATTGATAAGCATGGAGATGATGTAACTGTTTTATAGGCTTGGCTTTCTGGGGAATGAAACAAAATTTTCAACAGTTTTTGCCAAACATTGCCATTGATAAAGCTCATTTTAAAATGACTGTCAAAAAAATAAATAAATAAATAAAATGACTGTCATGAGATGTAAATGGAACACATATAAGGCTCACCTTGAAGTTAAAAGTTAATGTCTTCCTCGGGTGTTCTAGTCAGCAATTTAAAGGAACAATAAAGACAAAATTCCCTCTTACCTCTGTTGCCCCCAGAGTAGCTTTGGGCTGACCAAGAAAGAGCTGTCCTGATATGGGCCATTTAAGAAACATGGCATAGACCAGCTTATCTTTAGGTTTGGATGTGTACCTGGTTAAGGAAAAAAAAAATGCATAGTAATATTTCTCATTATTTATGGGTCAGGTTCAGAATTATCTTCCAGAGATACCTCCATTTAGTAAATATTTACCAATGTTTTCTTTAATCGAGGGAAGAAAAAATAGCCCCATGGTAGCAATAAAAAGCACCCAAAAGGATTCTGACCCCAATCCCAGTGTAGTGTGGTGTGGGAGAGAAGTTCCCGCATCACCAGGCAGTTCTCAGGCACCAGCTGGGCATCCTACAGTTCGACTCCATTCTGACACCATCTACCCAGATTCCAAAGGGTCAGGGTTTATTCCTACCACCAGTCACGTGTCCGGATCGTCATGTGGGGTTCTGATCCACAGGCTATAGATTGGAGGTTCCTACAACCCCCTCCTTGAGTTCAGCTAACTTGCTAGAGCAGCTCTCAGAATTCTACTTCCTGGATTACAGCTCTATTATAAAAGGATGTATCTCAGGAACAGCCAGATGGAAAAGACGCACAGGACAAGGTATGTGGGGAGGGGCAGGGGGCTTCCACACCCTCCCCAGGGGCCCTGCTCTCCCGGCACCGCCACCAATCCAGAAGCTCTCTGAACCCCATTCTTTTGTTTTTTTTTATGGTGGCCTCATTAATCACTGTTGATTAAATCACTGGCCATGAATGATTATTTCAACCTCCACTCTTTCTAAAGAGCCATTTGGTAGCTGAAGTGAACTGAAATACAAGAGGAGGGAGTTAGACAGTGGGATGATTCAGACTGAGATCATGAAAGGAGTACAAATATTGGAAATGCAAGGTCTAAGGTATGACCAAAAGAAGGGGACAGGATTCCTAGAAAGAAGGAAGTACAAGAACTGCATGCCTGCTAAGTCGCTTCAGTCGTGTCCAACTCTGTGCAACCCTATGGACTGTAGCTTGCCAGGCTCCTCTGTCCATGGGATGGTCCAAGCAAGAATACTGGAGTGGGTTGCCATGCCCTCCCCTAGGGGATCTTCCCAACCCAGGGATCGAACCTGCATCTCTTAAGTCTCCTGCATGGCAGGTGGGTTTTTACCACTAGCATCACTCCGGAAGCCCAAGAACTGAGGGGCCAGCAAATTAGAAGAGCTGTGAATATACACAATCAGAATTATATGAAGAGTGGTTCTGGCAACCCACTCCAGTATTCTTGTCTGGAGAATCCCATGGACAGAGGAGCCTGGTGGGCTAAGTCCATGGGGTTGCCAAGAGTCAGACACAACTGAGTGACTAACGTTAAGTTCTGGGGACAGCAACAGTGAGCCAGGGCTTAAACTCAAAGGATTTCAAAGATGGCCTTGGGAGTCTAGATAGCCATCTAAAGATGCAGCAAGGAGGGGAAACACACACGAACCTGTGGGGAGAGAGCTCCGCTGATGAGGCAGGGAGGGTGGCCACCTGGGCTCAGTGCAGCGGAGCCAGGCAAGAGCCTTACAGGGATTGCTAGGTAGTTTGACTTTTATCTTTACTTACTGAAAGAGAACTTAATGGAATAATGCTTAATCATTGTCACGTCCCAGATCAGACACCCTCATAGTCAAATATAAACACAGAAGCAAATTCTAAAACCAAATTTAAAACTAGCTCTGTAAAATGAAAGATTGATTCTGAGTTCTCATTATGGCTTCTCCCAGATCCAGTATTCTAAAATTCTACAGTTAAAATTCTGTATAGACTGCCTTACTTTATTTTCTTCAGTGAATTGACAATTGAAGTCATAAGTTCCAAGAAGAGTATTTAGTCCAATCTTTTGGTATATGCTTGATCAGGCTGCACTCGCTTTGGTGGTAACACGGGTGAACTTTAGAGCTTCACTAATACTGTGCTGTGCTTAGTCGCTCAGTCATATGACCCCATGGACTGCAGCCTGCCAGGCTCCTCTGTCCATGGGATTCTCCAGGCAAGAATACTGGAGTGGGTTGCCGAGCCCTCCTCCAGGGGATCTTCCCAACCCAGGGATCAAACTCAGGTCTCCTGAATTGCAGGGGGATTCTTTAGTCTGAGCCACCTGGGAGAACTACTCTTATTTGCATATGTTAAGATCCTACATCAGAAACCACCATACGCTTTTATAGGAGATACTAGTTAAAATTTAGCCAGTTGAGATAATTAATTGTAAAGAAAGTTCAGGTTTAGATTTATTAGAATATATTTTCCCTGCCCTATGGCACTTCCTGCTAACTTGATGAGATGTAACACCTGCAAAATTTAGAATTTACCAGACTAAACCAAAAGTCTCTTTTGGATTAACCACTCAGCACTTTTTTTGTTTTTTTTTTTTTTTCATTTTTCTGAATGACCTACAATTTTTGTAAGAAATTTTATTTCTCCCTAAAATTTATCCACTGTTAGAAGGAATCTAGCAATTATTTCAGCTCAACTTGATAAATAATTGTTTAAAATATGCTGATTTTAAGTAAATAAAATATTTTGTATAGGTGGGCATTCATCCAATTTCCTTTTTATTATACTGTTCTTTTTATCTCTGAGAAATGTTAAATGCCTTCTTCTATCAAATAGTACTTACCATACGTCTGGGGTGACAGTGTCATTCTGGGATCTCCAAGCATAGGTTTCATAGATGGCTTCTCCATTGACTTTTAGCCAGATTCCCATTTGCCTCAATCGCTCCTTAAAAATTGCAGAAATGGTGCCATCTTGTGTGGGTCCAATATTCATCAACAGATTTCCTCCACATGAAACTGTTTGTACAAGTTGCTTAAAAATTAAGAATAAATATAGTTCTTAGAGGAAGAAAACAATTCCATCATTAATCACTATCTAAGAGAACACACATAGAGAAAAAAAAAAAAGAGTCATGTCCTGTGTTTACAGGCCATTGAATCACACAGTTTAGAAAACATAATTCTCACACATGTACACTATTACAAGTATCACTATAATGGCCACCAGACATTTCACTGTACCTTCACCAATTCTTCAATTGTGAGATAGTCAGAGATTTCAGCATTCCTCCTGTAGCCCCAGGAAAACTTGTCTATTGTCATGCAGTTTTCCCATTTATGTGGCAAAAGATGTCCTGGGTTATAACGATCACTACATGTATAGTAGCCACCATGCTTACAAATGCTACCAGCTCCCCAACGGTCATTGGTGACCACTGTGTCCCGAACTGGGCTGAAATGAAAAGGATGATAAAAAAAAAAAATTACACAAAAGCATTGTCACTGAAAAGAGGTCTGACTGAAACCCACTCTTAGAAAATAACCATAGTCGAATATAATACAAACCCCATGATTTTGAAGTAAACTAGACCTGAGGAAGTTGTAGTCCTGGCCTGTTACTTGCTAAGCTCCTTGTCCTAGAGCAAATTACCTAACTCCTCTGAATAATCCATTTCTTCATCTGTTATTAGAACAGAACTTGGGCTTCCCTGGTGGTTCAGACAGTAAGGAATTCTCCTGCCACTGTAGGAGACATAGGTTCGATCCCTGGGTTGGGAAGATCCCCTGGAAGAGGGAAAGGCTACCCACTCCAGTATTCTTGCCTGGAGAATCCCACGGACAGAGGAGCCTGGTGGGCTACAGTCCATGGGGTCGCAAAGAGTCAAACACGACTGAGCGACTGACACAATCTATGTAGAACACCTATGTGTGCCCAGCACACACAGCACTGAAAAGAGTTTTACTATTATTTAAACGTTCTCCCCTAGTCTCTTTCTCTTATAATTGTGCCTAATATTGAAGATCTCAGCAAAGTTGACTGTTATGGATGGAATTCACTGTGGCGTAAAATATTCCCACAACGTTATTTATCATAGCAGGTGGTACCTCCTGCACGTCTCCATTTAGAGGGGATCGTTTTGGTTCACAAACTGAAGCAGAGGACTCCCAGTATTTCCTTTTGGAAAGGAGTACCTAGAGAAACTGCGGTTATGTACCAAGACAGAGGATTTCTCTGTGCGTCCTCTGTGGGCCCAGAGAACACTAGCAGGACTCTCCCTAACTTCACAGCACAATACCAGGTACTTTCGAGATACAGATATCAATTTGGTCCATATAGTGTGAGCCTTATAGAGGAGCTTATAGTCAGAACTCCCTGTTCTAATGGGGCAGCCTGGAACATGCTAGAAAACAAAAGGAAAGAACAGGAAGAAGTGAAATGCTGACGAAGAAGGAAAAGAGACAGACAAGGGTGACGTCCAAGCAGCAAAGATTATCAAAGGTAAGAGGATTCGAAGAAGCAATTAGAGGAACTGAAAAGCACAACATGAGAAACAGTGATGGATAAACAGCATTGCCCCAGAGAGGTGATGAAAACGGGAACCTACAAAATTAGTCTTCGGAGTTCTTGATGCTGTAATTTTTTTTTTTAGTCTCAGTTCAAAATCAGACTGTTGAGCTATATTTGACTCCTGATTTGTAACTCTTAGGGCTTGCCGGTGGCTCAATGGTAAAGAATCCACTTGCCAGTGCGGCGACACAGGTTCGACTCCTGGATCAGGAAGATCCCCTGGAGAAGGAAATGGCAACCCACTCCAGTATTCTTGCTAACTAATTCTTGTTAAGAATATTCCAGTGTTCTTGTAACTCTTGATATTTTGAGTAAATATTGATATATCTATTATGCATTATTTATAATGATTTTCTCCCCATGTCACAAACAAGCCTGAAGAGGAATATTTCTAATGTTATACAGGTATTAGGAATGTCAGGACAGCAGTCTAGTAGCACACACACCTCTCATTGTACAGCCAGGCTAGGAAGTCTAAGCTTTTCCAGTAGGTATCTGGGGCCCCTCCATCGCCATCTGACCACAGCACCTCTGGCTGATACTTGTTCACTAACTCGTAGAGCTCAGGCAGCATCTTAGACACTGGATATTGTCGTTTCTGGAACAAGCTGGATTCATCCTCAAGGAAGAGCGGATGGAACCACTCAAAAAGGGAGTAGTACAGCCCGAAGCGCAGGTCAGTCCTGTTCCTAACCGCAGCTGCAAGTTCCTTGACGATGTCCCTCTTCGGCCCCACGTCTACTGCGTTCCAGTTCCACGAGTACTCTGAGCCCCACAAGGTGAAGCCTGAAACATTATATTAAAAGCCTCTGTAAGCATATCAACTCTATTCTAGTAAATGTGCGCCTATACCAACACCAAGTTATAAAGGCAGTACACGTGACATATAAATCATTGCTTCTACAAACATCTGTTTTATGACCATTTTTTTCCTTAGTATATATTTTGCTTTCATGCAAGAAACAGATGAGAATTTAAGAAATATTTTTATTTATTTATTTGGCTACACAGGGCCTTAGTCGCGGCATGCAGGAATCCTTAGTTGCAGCATGCAAACTCTTAGTCATGGCATGTGGGCTGAAGTTCCCTGACCAGGGATCAGACCTGGTCCCCGTGCATTGGGAGCACTGAGTGTTAGCCACTAGGGAGGTCCCTAGCAAATGAGAATTTAAACAAAGTAGACCCAACATTTTTTAAAGTACTTCTCAGGGTACCCCATTGTTGTTCAGTGGCTAAGTCGTGTCCAACTTTTTGTGACCCCCATGGACTACCAGACGAAAAGCTCCATTATCTCTCGAAGTTTGCTCAAATTTGTGTCCATTAAATCAGTGATGTACCTAGCCATCTCATCCTCTGTCATCCCCTTCTCCTTTTGCTTTCAATCTTTTCCAGCGTCACAATCTTTTCCAATGAGTCAGCTCTTCACATCAGATGGTCAGAATACTGGAGCTTCAGCATCAGTCCTTGCAATGAATAATCAGGACTGATTTCCTTTAGGATTGATTGGTTTGATCTCCTTGCAGTTCAAGGGACTCTCAAGAGTCTTCTTCAGCACAACAATTTGAAAGCATTCATTCTTCGGTGCTCAGTCTTCTTTATGGTCCAACTCTCACATCCATACATGACTACTGGAAAAAACCATAGCTTTTGGAGTGGGTTGCCAGTGATTTTGGAGAAAATAAGGTCTGTATAGTCTGATCTTTCTCCGGTATTCTCCCTCTTAGATGATAAGCTCCTGGAGGGACAGTGTGATGTCTGCAGTGTTCCCTGTTATATCCTCAGCCAATGGCTAGCACAAGGTCTAGTACAAAATCACAGTCAACATTAGCAGATCATAGCTGAGATGGGAACATCTTCCACATCCATCATTCTAAACAATGACTGTGACTACTTACAGGGAAGAACCATAGATGCACTCCTGCATGATTCCTGTCTTCTAAATCAAAGAGTATATTCCCTGAGCTTAGAATTATTTTATTATAGTATGATTCATAGAACACTGATAATCTATGTTCAGTGGTAAATCTCCTTGACCCTCATTATTCATTTAACCCAGGCGGGGGTAAGGTACTCTTACCCAGTAGTTCTATACTTGAAATGTACCCACCATCTGTAATCTCATCCTACTCTAAAATCATAAGCTTGGATGTTGTCCTTTAAATCACCTAAAAGTGAATTATCTACCAACTAAATGGATAAGAAGAATGCAATTACATAAGCACTTTGAAACAATTCATATTTTAAAAGGAATTTGTGCTTAGATTGCTGGCTTTTCTATATAAAAACCATAGAAGCACTATATAAATTGAAATACTTAAGGAATAATATAAAAGCCTCAAAATCTTTAGTTAGGATATAGGAACATGAATACATTGTTACTGTCCTACTAAAATCTAAAGCAATGTTTGTGAACCAACATACCTAAGGTGTTTGGTGTAACACTTTACTTTTATAAATCAGGACAAGTCTAAGGCAGAAAGTGAAGAAGAACTAAAGAGCCTCTTGATGAAAGTGAAAGAGAAGAGTGAAAAAACTGGCTTATACCTCAACATTCAGAAAACTAAGATCATAGCATCTGGTCCCATTACTTCATGGGAAATAGATGGGGAAACAGTGGAAACAGTGCCAGACTTTATTTTTTTGGGCTCCAAAATCACTGCTGATGGTGACTGCAGCCATGAAATTAGAAGACGCTTACTCCTTGGAAGAAAAGTTATGTCCAACCTAGATAGCATTTTCAAAAGCAGAGACATTACTTTGCCGACTAAGGTCCGTCTATAAGCTGAAACTCCAGTACTTTGGCCACCTCATGCGAAGAGTTGACTCATTGGAAAAGACTCTGATGCTGGGAGTGATTGGAGGCAGGAGCAGAAGGGGACGACCGAGGATGAGATGGCTGGATGGCATCATTGACACGCTGGATGTGAGTCTGAGTGATCTAAGAGAGATGGTGATGAACAGGGAGGCCTGGCGTGCTGCGATTCATGGGGTCGCAAAGAGTCGGACACGACTGAGTGACTGAACTGAACTGAACACCTTGGAAGGAAAGTTATGACCAACCTAGATAGCATATTCAAAAGCAGAGACATTACTTTGCCAACAAAGGTCCATCTAGTTAAGGCTATGGTTTTTCCAGTGGTCATGTATGGATGTGAGAGTTGGACTATGAAGAAAGCTGAGGGCTGAAGAATTGATGCTTTTGAACTGTGGTATTGGAGAAGACTCTTGAGAGTCCCTTGGACTGCAAGGAGATCCAACCAGTCCATCCTAAAGGAGATCAGTCCTGGGTGTTCTTTGGAAGGACTGATGTTGAAGCTGAAACTCCAGTGTTTTGGCCACCTGATGCAAAGAGCTGACTCATTTGAAAAGACCCTGATGCTGGGAAAGATTGAGGGCAGGAGGAGAAGGGGACAACAGAGGATGAGATGGTTGGATGGCATCAGCAACTCAGTGGATGGGTTTGGGTGAACTCCGGGAGTTGGTGAAGGACAGGGAGGCCTGGCGTGCTGCAATTCATGGGGTCGCAAAGAGTCGGACACGACTGAGCAACTGAACTGAAATGAACTGAAGATGGACACACTCTTTGGATTCATTTTGAAGAAACTTTTAAAAGAGCTCACACTGGTTCTAAAGATGTTTGTAGTAATCTTCAAAGCACTGTCGGTGATATTTAAAGTCTTATTCCATATGTCTCAACTTGGCAGGCCCTAATGTCTGGTGGTGCTAAAACCACTTTGGGTCTTCGGTTCAGTAGCACCACCAGGAGCTCACACAGTGGTCTTCCAGCCTAACTGTGCTCAGCAGGGTCTCCTATAGGCATGAAAACCTCCAACAATATGGTTATAGAAAGTGTATAAGTGTGGGCTACATCATTTGTCCTCACAGCGTGATTAAGAGTTGTTTTGCTGTGTTTTAAAATAAGCTACCATATAGCCTTTCTACCATATAGCCTGGAGAAGTTTTAGGCATCAGGAAATCAACATGTCCTAAGTATCTATCTCAGCCTGAGAAACACCTGCAGGAAAAAAATCATTAAGCCCACTGGACTGTGGTCAAAAGGAAAAATATCCTGATTCCTTATTTTGGGTTTTCATTCTTCCCTCATAATCCCCCACACACTGCTGCAGAAAATAATGAGACAAAATTTTTTATTCCAATGCAAACAAATCATCTAGTTATTTATTTATCTTTAATTGCACTGGGTCTTCGTTGCTATGTACGGGCCTTTCTCTAGTTGCGGCTAGTAGGGGCTGCTCTCTAATCGTGGTACACGGGCTTCTCATTGAGGTGACTTCTCTTGTTGTGGAGCTTGGGCTCTAGGGCACATGGGCTTCAGGAGTTGCAGCTTGAGGGCTCTAAATTCTGGCTTAGTTGCCCCGAGGCCTGTGGGACCTTCCCCGACCAAGGATTGAACCTGCATCCCCTGCATTGGCAGACAGATTCTTAACCACTGGACCATCAGAGAAGTCCAGATTATCTAATTATTAACATGCTGTTGGAAGAATAATAACGTGCTGATGTTTCCTTGATCTTGTAGATATGGGAATGGAAATGGGTAGATTCTATCCTACTAACGTAAGATCACTTTAATGGTTCATTTTATGTGTCAACTTGCCTGGGCCACAGGGTGCTCAGATATTTGGTTAAACATCATTCAGGTTATGTTCCTGAAGGTGTTTCTACGGGCAATTAACATATGAATAGTTAGACTGAGTAAAGCAGATTGCCCACCTGAAGTGGTGGGCCTCATCCAATCCATTGAAGGCTTAAATAGAATAAAAGGCGGATTAAGAAAGAATTCTTCAGGCTTTCCTGGGGGTCCAGTGGTTAAGACTCCCCACTTCCACTGCAGGGGGCATGGGTTCAATCCCTGGTCAGGGAACTAAGATCCTGTATGCCGTGCATTGTAGCCAAAAAGAAAAAGAAAAAGCAGCAAAGTTTAAGGAGTGGTGTTCTTTGTTTTTTAATTAAAAAAAAAAGAAAAAATGTTTTCTCTGTATGTCTTTGAGCTGAGACATTAGTCTTTAACTTAGATTTGGACAGGTACTTATATTATCCACTCTCCTGTTCCTGATGCCTTTGGGCTCAGACTGGAACTATATAACTGGCTGTCTTGGGTCTGGACTTCTCAGCCTCCATAGTTGCATGAGCCAGTTTCTTATGATAAATCTATACATATTATACTTCCTGTTAGCTGTATTTCTCTGGAGAACCCTAATTCAACCACTCTGTTTGTTTTTTAGATATTCTTCCACCATCTCTAATATTTCTGGGCATCATTACAGCCTTGCAATCCTGTTCCTTTCAGGTGGCCCGTGTCATTTTCATCAATAGCAAACTTTCCTCAACTGGGTCATATAAGAGTTGGCCAAAAGCACCACCTTGTATGTTGGTCATAATGTAAGACAATAGCAAATAATCCCCAGGGTACCTTCCCAGAATGCATTACAGAGGTGAGAAGAAAACGGAAAGAATGCAGTTCAGTTGTAAACTTTGACCTGCAAACCACATCCCACTTCAAAGGGCTTTAATAAAATCTTGTGTTACTTGGAAATTGTTAAATATGCATATGATAAAGTGCGATCAGTTTCCATTTTTTTCTATATGTGGAGGGTATGATCTTTCTGCATACTTAATGCTCCTTTTTTTCTTTTTCTTAATGCTTCTTAATTGGGTGAAACATGTGATCTCTTAAATTACAAGCAAATGTCAGTAGCCACTTAGGATTGCTCCTAAGAGAAAACTCTGTTTTCATGTGGATGACCTTGCTTTAGTTTCTTCTTCCAAAAGAACTACTTCACATTTTATAACCACTGTCAGTGTTTGCAGATGTTGTTCTTACTTACCTTCATGATGTTTGGAAGTTAAGACAACGTATTTGGCACCAGAAGCCTGTAAAATATCTGCCCACTGGTTTGCATCAAAAAATTTTGCTGTAAATAGTGGTCCAAAATCTTCATATGTGAAATCAGGAGGGTAATTATTTTTCATAAAGTCCACATAAGCTGGTATCTTTTCCTCTTGCCAGTACCACCTAAGGGGATGAAGGAAACAGCATATAAGTAGCATACACATAAACACTTGAAATATAGGTATCCCTCAGTATTCATAGAGAATGAGTCCCATGTTTCTCAGCAGATACCAAAATCTGTGAGTACTCAAGTCCCTTACATAAAATGGCATACTACAGCATGCCCTCCATATCTGCAGTTTGATCATCTGCAGATTCAAGCAAACATAGATGAAAATTTCTGTCTGAGGTTGGTTAAATCCAGAGATGCAAATCCCTTGAATATAGAGGGCCAATTATGTATTTATTGAAAAAAATACACATAAAAGAAGACCAAACTTGTGCTATTCAAGGGTCAACCATAACTCCCTTTACTAAAATTCTCCCTTATTCAGATGTTACTAAGATTCCCTTCCTAACTTCCCCACTTAGTCTGACTTCACTTAAGAAAAGCTTACATGAACTTCCATAGTCTTCCATCTATCCCTCTGTGAACTCTACTCAGCTTATCAACCAGAACAGTCTAAACAAACAAGCCACCCATTTGCTCTTAATTCTTCACTTTTAGACTGTAACATGGAGTATACATAATTAGTTCTTTGTAGCACAAATGATGAAATCTTCAAAAGAAGACAAAGTGCATAAAATATAAATGTATTATATTCACTAGCAGGGAGCAAGTGGGGGAGGAAACGACAGTAAAATTAAGAAAATGCTGTTATTTTAATATACTGACTCAGTCTTCAAGGATTACTGGTTACGTGCATTTAGTCTGAGCAGTGGGGCCTCAACTGCCTAAGCAGAGCTTCAGAAGGAAAACAACATTGGAAACACAACTTTAAAAAAGAAAACTATTTATTTATTATTTTGCTGCCCTGGATGTTAGTCACAGCATGCAGGATCTTTAGTTGTGGCATGCAAACTCTTAGCTACAGCATATGGGATCTAGTTCCCTGACCAGCGATGGAACCCGGGCCCCCTGCACTGGGAGTGCGGAGTCTTCACCATTGGACCACCAGGCAAATCCTCAAAGCATAATTTTTAGATAAACATTTTATATAAACATGGCAGTAAGCCCATGGTCATGAAATAGATGCAAGTCCCCACCTCTGACCCATCTTTTATTCTTCCTTTCACTACTCCTTTCATAAGAGTGTTTTTACTGGATGCTGCTGCTGCTGCTAAGTTGCTTCAGTTGTGTCCGACTCTGTGCAACCCCATAGATGGAAGCCCACCAGGCTCCCCTGTCCCTGGGATTCTCCAGGCAAGAACACTGGAGTGGGTTGCCACTTCCTTCTCCAATGCATGAAAGTGAAAAGTGAAAGGGAAATCACTCAGTCGTGTCCGACTCCCAGCGACCCCATGGACTGCAGCCCACCAGGCTCCTCCGTCCATGGGACTCTCCAGGCAAGAGTACTGGAGTGGGGTGCCATTGCCTTCTCTGTTTACTGGATGAACAAATTCATAATCAGCACTAGGTCTCCAAAGATTACCAGGAGGTTCTTTCTGCTGAGAAGGCTTTGCTGAAGGACATACTGTCACAGGCACTGTTCTTTACCTGCCCAAGAGTCAGATACATGCTTTCCTAGCTTCCATCACAGCTACCACATGGACACCTGATCCATGCTGGCCAATGGAACTGGAGGGGAAGCCAACTTGGGAGATTCTGGGAATGGTCTCCTCTCCAGTAGAAAGAGATACAATCTGCCCTTGGACAAGGCTGTGTGACGTGATGCCTGGCCACCATCATGTCACCATGACAGGACAAGTCAACAGGCTGAGGATGACAAAGAGCCCAGGACTTTGATTTCATCATTGAGCCAAGTACTTCTAAATTTCTTATTATGTATAGTAATAAGCTCCTATTATTATACCTTTTACTTGAGTTTTCTGTACCTTCAAGTGAAAGTATCCTAATTGATCCATGATGCATTTTTATCTTTTAAACGGAACTGCAAAAGAGAAACTGGGAGAGTCAGAAAGTTAAAAGATAAGAGATTTCTATTTTTTTCCTAGCACATCTAATTTGAACCTGCATTCTCTATTATAGTCTAGAGTCACTTCTCAAATTTCATAGTAATAGAGATGAGAAGAAGCACTTACAGTAAACAGCCCGTCATTTATATTTGTTTTTGAGCTGCCATTAAGGATAGTCAAATATACTCATCTCTGCTGTTGACTGCCCCAGGTCAAATCAAGTGAGATCAGAGAGTTAGAGGAGATAAAAAGGGAAACTATAGATAATTAAGAATTTTCTACGGGGTTATTGCACTTCCAGACCATCAAAAATATACTCTGTTTTGTATGAGAATTATCTTTATTGTTCCAGGTCAAAACAAACAACTTTGTGTTCATCTGTAGAAAACAAGAAGTTAACCATTACAAAAAATAAGATGACTCAAAACTAACTGTTTTGTGCAGAGCACTAGTTTTCAACTAACAAACATCAAATCCTCTCCTAGCATCAAATGTATATTTACCTAATCTTCCCAGTTGAACAAAGGTGCTAGTGGTTAACAGAATCTGCTTGCCAGTGCAGGAGGCATAAGAGACGCGGGTTCAATCCCTGGGTTGGGAAGATCCCCTAGAGGAGGGCATGGCAACCCCCTCCAGTATTCTTGCCTGGAGAATCCCATGAAAACAGAGGAGTCTGGTGGGCTACAGTCCATGGGGTCACAAAGAGTCAGGCATGATGGAGCAACTGAGCACACACAATATAAGATGAAGAAATCTGTTAATTTATGTACCTTGCTGTCAGGGGATGCTTAACAGTAGGATTCCTGTGTGCTGTTTTCTGCCTCTCATGAGCCCTCTGTTCCTTATCAGTTCCTGGTAACAGGAACGAGCAGAACGGCATGCTGCTCCCAGGACTGAGATCATGAGATGGAATGCATGCATAGGGTTTCCTTCATTAGCTTTTCCATACGGTAAAAGTGATTATCTACGACCCTCTTTCTTTGATATGAATTGTCTTCTGGTTTTATGACCTCTATTACTCCTTGTTTCCTTGGTAACTTGTAAAGTCTAGTCTTTTGATCTTTATCTGAAGAAGCTACCTTGTAAAACAGTATATATACTCATACAGAGTTCAATAAAGCACCCTTGTTCCACCAGAGACTTGGGTCCCCGTGTCCTTCTCTCTCTCTTTCTCTTATCCGTCTTTCTGGCTGATTCTCTGGAGCATGGAAGCCTGCCGAGCTCACTTTCCTGCCCGGGCTTTCAAGACCTCTTTGAGAGGACGCCCTATGCCTACATGAGTGGTACAAGCCCTGCCCTAGGGCTTTATTGGTTCTCTGCATAACCCAGGGAATATTAGCCTCTTTCCTTCTTTCACTTTCTTATCATTGACTCCAGACCACCAGGTTCTGGTCCATTAAAGCACCGCAACACCTTGCTAATTGAAACATTTCAGAAGTAAATTCAAAATGCCTCACAGCACAGAACTTGCAAAGAAAGATTTATAATATCCTGAAGCAAATACATTTGGTAATACAGGTTATGGAAAGAAAGAGTCCCATATTTTACAAATTGATTTCAAAACAGTATATGAATAGTACTCCATAGCTTATGCATTTCTTTTACATCAATTGGCCTAACTGAATAAGAAAAGTTACTGGTTGCAAAAAGTCAATATCTTTACAAAAAGTGGTACAATGTTTACAGTGTAAATGTTTACAGTGTAATACAATATATAATTTATACTCTGATACAGAGTCAGCTCTGTATCAGCCAACTAAAAATTGTCACTTGCCATCTGATTCTATAAGAATGAAGTCCTTAGCCACTGTAGTTGATGACTTTCAACACACCCTGAAAGGACAGAATAGAGATTAGGAAAAACTGCCAGAACAGCCTTTCAGATAGTCAGATATTTTCAGAAGATTTTATGAGCCCAATTTCTTGCATGTTTCTCATAGCTAGAAAAGCACTAAAATCATTAAGGGAGATATCCGTTCCTGGTGACGAGCAGTGACCTTCTTGTGACTAGCAGTAACCTTCTGTCAAAATGTGTGCTGATTGCATATATCCCCTTTCACCAAAAAACGACATATATACTGACTAGCAGTAACCTTCTGTCAAAATGTGTGCTGATTGCATATATCCCCTTTCACCAAAAAACGACATATATACTGACTTCCGGCTTCCCTGGTAGCTCAGTGGCAAGGAAACTTCCCTGGTAGCTCAGTGGCAAGGAAACTCCTGCAATGCAGGAGATGTGGGTTTGATCTCTGGGTCAGGAAGATCCCCTAGAGAAGGAAATGGCAACCCATTCGAGTATTCTTGCCTGGGAAATCCCATGGATAGAGGATTTGGGGTCACAAATGTAGGCTACATTCCAAGGGATCGCAAAGTGTAGGACACAACTTAGCAACTCAACAACAACACACAGACCTCCACCCTTATCTCTTCAGGGCAGTTCCAGTGAGCTCTCCAAGAGGCAGTCTCCTAGGTTACAGTCCTCATTTTGCCCCAAATAAAACTTAATTCACAACTCTCACACTGGGTGTTTTTTTTATAGTTTTCATATGGAATATATATTGTATGACTTAAATTTGTTGTACATTATGTATATAGTATAACATAGGTTTAAATATTTATTTTATCTTATTTAGGAATATATTATTTATGTGTATATATGTGTATTATGCATATATATATATGTAGTAACATTTCTATCTTGAAGAACTTAACATACCTGAAGTATTGAATCAAGAAAGATGCGAGACACTTAAAGTTGTAAAGGTATGGCTCTCAAGGTAAAATCTAAAGAGCAATTTTTTTGTACACCACTTTTCACATGTTGTTGCTGTTGTTTTATTGCGAAGTTGTATCCAAATCTTTCTGAGACCCCATGGACTGTAGCACACCAAGCTCCTCTGTCCATGGGATTTTTCCAGGCAAGAATACTGGAGTGGGTTGCCATTTCCTTCTCCAGGGGATCTTTCTGACCCAGGGATCAAGCCAGTGTCTCCTGCATTGGCAGGGGGATTCTTTACCACTGAGCCACCAGGAAAGCCCACTTTTCACATTTTGTTCAGTCGCTAAGTTGTGTCCAGCTTTTTCCAACCCCACGGACTGCAGCATGCCAGGCTCCCCTGCCCTCCACTATCTCCGAGTTTGTTCAAATCCATGTCCATTGAGTCAGTGATGGTATCTAACAATCTCATCCTTTGCCGCCCCCTTTTCCTTTTGCCTTCAGTCTTTCCCAGCATCAGAGTCTTTTCCAATGAGTCAGCTCTTCACATCAGGTGGCCAAAATATTGGAGCTTCAGCCACAGTCCTTCCAATGAATATTCGGGACTGATTTCCTTTAAGATTGACTGGTTTGATCTCTTGTATCCAAGGGACTCTCAAGAATCTTCTCCAGCACCACAGTTCAAAAGCATCAATTCTTCGGCACTCAGCTTTCTTTATGGTCCAACTCTCACATCCATATGTGACTACTGGGAAAACCATAGTTTTGACTAGATGGACCTTTGTTGGTAAACTGATATCTCTTGGTTTTTAATATGCTGTTTAGGTTTATCATAGCTTTCCTTCCGAGGAGCAAGCATCTTTTAATTTCAAGGCAGCAGTCACTGTCCACAAAAAAATAAAATCTGTCACTGTTTCCACTTCCCCCATCTATTTGCCATAAAGGGACCAGATGCTATGATCTCAATTTTTTTAATGTTGAATTTCAACACCTTTTTCACTCTCCTCTTTCACCCTCATCAAGAGGCACTTTAGGCCTCTTCATTTTCGGCCATTAGAGTGGTATCATCTGTGTATCTGAGGTTGATATTTCTCCCAGCAGTCTTAATTCCAGCTTGTGATTCATCCAGTCCGGCATTTCTCATGATGTACTCTGCATCTAAGTTAAAAAGCAGGGTGACAACATACAACCTTGTCATACTCCTTTCCCAGTTTAAACCAGTCCATTGTTCCATGTCTGGTTCTACCTGTTGCTTCTGGATCTGCATACAGATTTCTCAGGAAGCAGGCAAGGCGGTCTGGTATTCCCATCTCTGTAAGAATTTTCCAGTTTGCTGGGATGCACCCAGTCAAAGGCTTTAGCGTAGTCAGTGCAGCAGAAGTATATGTTTTTCTGGAATTTCCTTGCTTTCTCTGAGATCCAATGGATGTTGGCAATTTGATCTCTGGTTCCTCTGCATTTTCTAAATCCAACCTGTACATCTGCAAGTTCTTGGTTCATGTACTGCTGAAATCTAGCTCGAAGGATTTTGAGCATAATCTTGCTAGCATGTAAAATGAGCACAGTTGTGCTGTAATTTGAACATTCTTTGGTGTTGCCCTTCTTTGGGATTGGAATGAAAACTGACATTTTCCAGTCCTGTGGCCACTGCTGAGTTTTTCAAATTTGCTGATTTACTGAGTGCAGCACTTTAACAGCACTATCTTTTAAAGGATTAGCTCAGCTGGAATTCCTCCACCTCCACTAGCTTTGTTCATAACTTTCCACATAGCGATCTGTTAATAATTGGAGTTTCTTAGGGTTAATATTCTAGAATCTTTTTAAAAAATTTTTCCTTGGGCTACATGTGGTAACATTTTAAGGTTAAAGAGCCAGTGAATGCCTAAGTGAACAGAAGTCTCACATACCCATGAATTTATGCTTAAATCCTCTTCGTGGCAGAACAATTGACAATTGACAAGTAGCAGCAGAACAGCAATGGAGCAAGTCTGCAGTTCGAAGGTCAAGGACGGTTTCGGCCCAGAGCTTCCTCCTACGACCCCCACACAA
The DNA here is from genome assembly GCA_006410635.1 of Cephalophus harveyi. Taxonomy (NCBI): domain Eukaryota; kingdom Metazoa; phylum Chordata; class Mammalia; order Artiodactyla; family Bovidae; genus Cephalophus; species Cephalophus harveyi. Next base: position 167,375 of record SJYT01074206.1, on the reverse strand, counting down.
GCCCATTACTTTTCTGCTATATTATTCTGTTGATGGCTGCAGAGTGATAAGAACAACTGAGAAGTACAACTACCAAGAAGCTGAGACGCCAGAGCCACATCAAGGGTCTGACTCGCAGTCACACGGAAGAAAAATTCAGCGTTCACCCAGCACCAACCACTTACTCAGTAAATCATAAACGTAATACCCGGAAATGCAAAGCGCGGCTCAAACAGCAGAAGGTGAAACTGACTAAGAGACGAAACAAACCCGCAAAGGCTGGAGGTCTGGGTCCTGGCTGCAGGCCAGTGGGGTGCAAAGCGGGATTAGAGGAGACGGAGGGAGGCGCGCTCACCAGAACCATTCGCTCCCGAAACTGGGCACGGAGAACACGCCCCAGTGGATAAAGATGCCGAACTTGGCCTTGTCGAACCAGGCGGGCAGCTGGCGGGCGTCCAGGGACTCCCAGGTGGGGTCGAAGGGCGCAGGGCCGCCCGCGGAACCCGGCGGCGGCAGCAGAAGCAGCAGGATCAGCAGCGGGAGCGCCGGCCCGGGCAGCTTCGGGGATCGCATAGCTTCGCAGCCCCCAGTCCTGGACGCTCTCCCGCGGCCTCCGAAAGCTCGTCCTTCCGCGTCCCCGGCAAAGAGCCGCCACGGTCACCTGACCAAGCTGCCTTAGGAAAAAGGCACCCTCCCCGCTGATATGGGAGTGGCCGCGGTTCGGTCCCTGGAACAGAATGACCCCAGGAGGCCTGCAGCGCTCTCTTGCATAACTAAGGAGGCCAGTATTACCCCAAAGCCTGCCCTGAGCCTGCTCCTCTCAGCCTCCTAGATGATCCTCTCGAGGGAGAAGAAACTAGTCTGGTTCAGGGACCCGTGGGAGCGCCTCTCCCCTCAAGCTGCAGGACGCTTCCAAAAACCGCCCAGAGAAGGCACGCTACTGAGCAGCCTGGGTGGAATCGTGGACCTGGAGCCCAATGCGGACACGGCAGGCGGACCATCCAGCGGGTGGCACGGAAAAACCCAGGTCATTCTCAGCCGCTCCCACCCACCCTAGCAGCGGGAGCGCCGGCCCGGGCAGCTTCGGGGATCGCATAGCTTCGCAGCCCCCAGTCCTGGACGCTCTCCCGCGGCCTCCGAAAGCTCGTCCTTCCGCGTCCCCGGCAAAGAGCCGCCACGGTCACCTGACCAAGCTGCCTTAGGAAAAAGGCACCCTCCCCGCTGATATGGGAGTGGCCGCGGTTCGGGCCCTGGAACAGAATGACCCCAGGAGGCCTGCAGCGCTCTCTTGCATAACTAAGGAGGCCAGTATTACCCCAAAGCCTGCCCTGAGCCTGCTCCTCTCAGCCTCCTAGATGATCCTCTCGAGGGAGAAGAAACTAGTCTGGTTCAGGGACCCGTGGGAGCGCCTCTCCCCTCAAGCTGCAGGACGCTTCCAAAAACCGCCCAGAGAAGGCACGCTACTGAGCAGCCTGGGTGGAATCGTGGACCTGGAGCCCAATGCGGACACGGCAGGCGGACCATCCAGCGGGTGGCACGGAAAAACCCAGGTCATTCTCAGCCGCTCCCACCCACCCACCCTGCTCCCACCCACCAAGGTCCAGGGTGTGTTTGGAACTGTGGTTGTCAGCCTTAGAGTCTGTATCAGGTGAAATTCCACAAGTTTCCAATTCAGGTTGGAGCTCCAGAATTTGCATTTCTAACCAAGTTCTACATGATTCTCGTTTTGCTGGTCTGAACACCAAACTTGGAGAACCACTGCAATTGAAAACAGTGACCTAAGACAGATGAAAACAGTGACCTAAGACAGGTGAAACCAGTGAAATGATGCTTGAGAAATCTGAAGTCAGAAACTTGGAATGATTAACCAAGATTCAAAGCGCAGTTCAGATGGGCTTCAATCCCAGCCAAAGCTCTGTCGACTAAAAAAGACAAACAACTTGAGAGCTGCGAGTTAAGTTTTGTTGTTCAGTCGTTCAGTTCAGTTGCTCAGTTGTGACCGACTCTTCACGACCCCATGGACCACAGCACGCCAGGCCTCCCTGTCCATCACCAACTCCCAGAGTCTACTCAAACTCATCTTCATTGAGCCGGTGATGCCATCCAACCATCTCATCCTCTGTCATCCCCTTCTCCTCCTGCCTTCAATCTTTCCCAGCATCAGGGTCTTTTCAAATGAGTCAGCTCTTCACATCAGGTGGCCAAAGTATTGGAGTTTCAGCTTCAACATCAGTCTTTCCAATGAACAATCAGGACTGATCTCCTTTAGGATGGACTGGTTGGATCTCCTTGCAGTCCAAGGGACTCTCAAGAGTCTTCTCCAACACCACAGTTCAAAAGCATCAATTCTTCGATGCTCAGCCTTCTTTATGATTCAACTCGCACATCTGTACATGACCACTGGAAAAACCATAGCTTTGACTAGGCGGACCTTTGTTGGCAAAGTAATATCTCTGCTTTTTAATACGCTGTCTAGGTCTGTCATTGCTTTTCTTCCAAAGAGCAAGCATCTTTTAATTTCATGGCTGTAGTTACTGTCCACAGTGATTTTGGAGCCCAAGAAAATAAAGTCTGTCTCTGTTTCCATTGTTTCCCCACCTATTTGCATGAAGTGATGGAACTGGATGTCATGATCTTCGTTTATTGAATGTTGAGGTTTTTTCACTCTCCTCTTTCACTTTCATCAGGAGGCTCTTTAGTTCCTCTTTGCTTTCTGCCATAAGGGTAGTGTCATCTACATATCTGAGGTTATTGATATTTCTCCCAACAGTCTTGATTCCTGCTTTGGTTCATCCAGCCCAGCATTTTTCATGATATATTCTGCATATAAGTTAAATAAGCAGGCTGACAATATACAGCCTTGACATGAAAGTGAAAGTGAACGTCGTTCAGTAGTGTCCGACTTTTTGCAACCCCATGGACTATACAGTCCATGGAATTCTCCAAGTCAGAATTCTGGAGTGGGTAATGTTTCCCTTCTCCAGGGGATCTTCCCAACCCAGGGATCGAACCCAGGTCTCCTGCATTGCAGGCAGATTCTTTACCAACTGAGCTATCAGGGAACATACTCCTTTCCCAATTTTGAACCAGTCTGTTGTTACATGTCTGGTTCTAACTGTTGCTTCTTGGCCTGCATACAGGTTTTGCAGGAGGCAGGTAAGGTGGTCTGGTATTACCATCTCTTTAAGAATTTCCCACAGTTTGTTGTGATTCACAAACTCAAAGGAATTAGCATAGTCAAAGGCTTTCCTTATGTTGTTAAATTTAAGTCTGAATTTTGCAATAAGGAGTTCATGATCTGAGCCAAAATCAGCTCCTGGTCTTGTTTTTGCTGACTGTGTAGAGCTTCTCCATCTTCAGCTACAAAGAATATAATCAATCTGCCCTCAATATCGAGCATCTGGTGATGTCCATGTGTAGAGTTAAGCTTTATTGGGGGGAGAAATGAGGACTGCAGCCCTGGAGACACACCTCAAATAGCTCTGAAAGACTACTCCAAAGAGGCAGTGAAAGTGAAGTCACTCAGTTGTGTCCTACTCTTTGTGACCACATGAACTGTAGCCTACCAGGCTCCTGCATCCATGGGATTTTCCACGCAGGAGGACTGGAGTGAGTTGCCATTTCCTTCTCCAGGGGATCCTCCCAACCCAGGCATCGAACCCAGGTCTCCCACATTGCATGCAGACGCTTTACCATCTGAGCCACCAGGGAAGCCCTGGTGGGGTGGGAGAAGAGGCAGTGGGTCAATATATAAGATTTTGGTGAAGGGGGAGTTCAGTGTAATCAAGCACTTACTTTACAAAAGGTTTTCTGCTCGTCAGGAGGAGCTGATGTCACCATAAAGGGATTTAATGATTTTCTAGCCACAGAGAGATGCAAGGATTGGGATCATAAAATCAGTTCCTGAGAATATCTAACTATCTAGAGATGGTTGGATGGTATCACCAATTCAATGGATATGAACTTGGGCAAACTCCAGGAGATGGTGAGGGCCAGGGAAGCCTCTTGAGCTTGGGTCTCTAAGAGTCAGATGTGATTTGGCGACTTTCCAACTAAGGGATTAAACCCACATCTTTTACATCCTCTGCATTGGCAGACGGGTTCTTTACCACTAGCGCCACCTGGGAAGTCCAATTCAAGCACATTACTTTTAATTTATCAATGCCGACGCTCATCTGACAGGAGGCAGAGCTCAGGCGGGGAACGCAAGTGATGAGGAGCGGCTGTAAATACAGATGAAGTTTCACTGGCTAGCCCACCGCTCACCTCCTGCCATACAGCCTGGTTCCTGACAGGCCACAGACCAAAAACAGTCCCTGGGCTGGGGATTGGGGAACCCTGCCTTATGGGAATGCAGGGGGTCTGGAGCAGATTACTTCCCTCGTGCAGACCAGGAAATTTCAGACTGAATTATTTAAAATTCTGCTCCTGAGAGAGGCTGAAACTACTATCAGCTGATATTAAGTCTTGGTTGGGTTTAGCACAAGTGACTCCATTTGAGGCTGCTTGTTTCCTTTTAACAAGTATTATGAAAGAACAGAGAAGAAAAGGGCACTGCGGAGCTGTTGCCTTCGTTCTCCTTTCTCTGCGAAGATACGGGAGCAGCAGCAGCCGCCTGTCACCCCCGGTATAAAGGCATTTTCCCTCTTGATGCAGCGCTGATGGCTTCCCAGCACCACAGTCTGACAGGAGGCCTCCCAGTGTTTTCAAAGTGTGGTTATCTGTCGGGAGCCGCGTTAGGCGTCACTGGCAACATGGAGGCACGGTCCCCAGCCCCCTCTCCTCATTCCGCAGGCACGGATCCCGGGATGAAGGAGTTAGGCCTTGAAATTCTGACTTGTCTTTTCCTCTCCTCGGCTGAGTTGACTGAAAAGGAATATTAAGGTGCTTATTGTTCTTGAGAGGAGCATGAGAAGGCACACAGCCTTCTGCAGCATTGCTCAGAAAATAATTCATAAAGTTAGTCATTGACATTTGTTCAAGGACTTTTACAAAAAAAGTGTTCCAGGATGAGCACATAGGCCGCAGCTTGAGGCCATGGGAGAGATTGATATCTGAAGCCTATTTGCGAGGAGAATGTTTATGGCAAAGGAGTTTACTAAATTTAGGGCTTAGAAATAATTAAAACAGTTAGAAGTTAAAGATTTAAGGAATGTTGTAGAGTTAGCATATTTTACTATAGCTTATAGAAGTTAGGAATTTTTCAGTTCAATTCAGTTCAGTTCAGTCGCTCAGTCGTGTCTGACTCTTTGCGACCCCGTGAATTGCAGCACGCCAGGCCTCCCTGTCCATCACCAACTCCCGGAGTTCACTCAGACTCGTGTCCATTGAGTCAGTGATGCCATCCAGAGACACTATAGCTAGAAGTCTTTTTAAGAGATAGTGAGCTCAGGATGTTAGGGGCAAACAGGACTTAGGAAGATTAGTAGTAAACTGAGGAATTTAGCATGAGTTACAATGTAATCACAAGTTAACTATAGGACACATTAGAGAAGGTCGATAACAGATGATAAGGTTGATTCCGAGAGAATCACTGAAGCAGGAACTCTGAGGAGCAACAATGATTTATGGAGATAATAAATCTGGGAGAGAGGGAACTGAAAATGTCAAACCTCTGGCCTAATGCTTTTGTAAAAGTATAAAAGAGAATCTTAAACTTGGAACAGGCAGTCCATAGAAAAGTGAGAGGCTGTCTCATTCGCCGACACCATTCATCTCTCCAGGTTGAATCCTTGGCTGCTGGAGCTGGACTCCGGCAGGTATCCTGGAAAAGACAATCTGAGAATCGACCGGATCATTACCAAGTGCAGCAGCCCTGGCTACTGCAAAAGTGGGGCGATCGTTTCTATTTTCTAGTCTTTGATCCTGGGATGATCTGGTACCTCAGTGGCCCCTTGAACCTCCAGGGCACATTTGAACAAAAAAAGAATCGGACCTTTAGTCACTGAGCCTTGACATCCCTTGAAACAGACACTTGCATAATAAAGGTAAAAGCCATTTTTCACAGTGACAAGAAGATTGTGAACTCTTAGAGGGACAGTAGAGATAACCATGGTGGCAAGACATGTGGCCCAATCTTCTCATCAGTCATCCCTTGTCCATGTGAACCTCGCCTTTCGAAAGTTTCCATCTTCCAGACAAACTTCCTTTCTCGTGTAATACGTTATTGTATCTTGGCACTAGAGGTCAAGAACTTGCTTGACAATGAAGGAGACGAAGAGACACAGGTTGGATCCCTGGGTCGGGAAGATCCCCTGGAGGAGGAAATGGCAAACCACTCCACTATTCTTGCTTGGAGAATCCCATGAACAGAAGAACCTAGTGGGCTATGGTCCATAGGGTCACAAAGAGTAGGACACGATTGAAGCAACTTAGCACACAGCATGTATTTCAGTTAAAGACTGCAAATCGGACCTTCTGATCTGCATAAAAGCCACTGGGTCATTTACCATTTCACTAGAAGGCAAAGAACTTTTTTTTTTTAAGTTAATAAGTACAACCTTATCATAAAAGTACAATTTCTCTAGGAAATACTGAAAATAGATGAAAGACTTTCCCTAGTTCCCTGAGGAAACATAAGAATCCTAGAATGCCAGATGGGAACCGTTGATGAAGGATTTGGAATGAATGGGAAATAGATTTATCTGAAAATAAAGAGATGCTACTCAAAATATACTTTTTAAATGACTGAGAGGATGAAACATTTTAGAACATGGTCACTGATGGCGAGAGTGTATGTCCCATTTTATAACATAATGCTTTACAAAGCTACAGCCTTAGCACTTAAAGCTACTGCTAATTGAGCAATAGAATACTAGGGTTTAAACTTTGTATTTAAAGGTTTTGATAGAGAATCCAGGTATCTGAGAAACAATAGATGTCTTAAGTGTGCTTGACTCATCTTGGAAAGCTTTGGGCCTCAATGGGCAACACAGTTAAGGGGCCCCAATCCCATCCCGTTTGTCTGAGGTCACCTGGAGGCAGCAGGTAGGGTTTAAACTTTGTATTTAAAGGTTTTGATAGAGAATCCAGGTATCTGAGAAACAATAGATGTCTTAAGTGTGCTTGACTCATCTTGGAAAGCTTTGGGCCTCAATGGGCAACACAGTTAAGGGGCCCCAATCCCATCCCGTTTGTCTGAGGTCACCTGGAGGCAGCAGGTGGAGAAAGTAGAAGGGTCAAGTATTTGTCCCTTGTAGCAACAGGTGGGGCCACCACGCCGGCAGCCACGTGTTGGGGAGCTGCTGGTCCTCGGGGTGCTTACCATGGTCACTGCCCCTGATCTCCCAGAGGGAAAAGGCAGCTCAGCCAGCCGTGGCCAATGTCTATTGCTGCCAGAAGAAGCAGTCGGGCTGTTGACGGCCTCAGGGACTGCCGAGGCTGGAGCTGCTATCTGAGTGAGGCTCTCGAGGATACATTCTGGATCTCCATATGCGAGTTGGGTGGCTGCCAGAAGCCAGTTTTGGCAGTTCCCAGAATTCCTCTGAAGTGGACAATGGAAGAAGTGAAGCATTTGCCCCACGCTGACATCAGCATGGAGCCTCTCTCTTGGAAACGCAGAAGTAAAGTGTTCAAAACAAACTGAAAACCCACGCCATTCTTTATATGGTGAACAAACCGGCCTCATGGTAGAGACAGCATGTGACATGGGGAAATAAAATCCAGACTTTTCCTGGCCTGAGGGCAGGGAGTAGAAGGAGGAATGAAGGGAAGAGGCCAGGGGTCTCAGAGCGGGCAGAGGGGCAGCGTAGCGGAGGCTGAGAGCATGGATTCCATGCTCGGCCACAGGATGCTCGTCCTGGCTCCCTCCTCGGCTCCAGGATTCTGTGGTCCTGAGGGAGTCATCCAGCCTTTCTGTACCTCAGTTTCCACACCTGTTAGATGTGAACGATAATAGTACTTCTTCCTCGCAGGGTGGTTCTGAGAATTAAGCCATGCAAAGCACATATTAAGCCTCACCTAAGTGTAGACTTAGGGTCTACAGGCTTAATATGTGCTTTGCATATTAGGGTCATTATATAGGTCAGATAAATAGGGGGTGACTAAGAGGGACAGTTCTGTCCTAATTCCCACTTAGGACTTGAGAGGAAGCCTCTAGCCTGACAGGCAAGTTGAATTAGATGGACCCTTGTTAGACGGAGGGAGCTGCTGTTTTCAGATTTCCTGGGGGGACCCTGATACTCCAGTCCTGATGTAGACAGGACCCAGACGTAGCAGAGAACCTAACAGGAAATCTGACTCCTGTGGGACTGTGCCAAGGATTTGGGATTCACAGCCATATCTTAGAGGACTCCAACATATCACTGAGAGCTGAGGTGGACCCGACAGAGACCAGATCATGAATTATGGTAGCTTCAGGCTTCATGTAGGAACATCAACAGGACAAATATTGGCACTCAGGGACCAGAAGGGGCAGGGGCTCCAAGTTCTTCCTGGTGCCTGGAGAACAATGCCTGAGCCTGCCAGCTTAGGGAGAAGCAAGGGGTGGAGAAGCATCGGAGATACTGAGCTTAGTGTTGGGATTTGCTGTTGTTGTTCAGTCACTGTCAGGTCCACTGCAATCCAGTGAGTCAGTTCTTTGCATCAAGTGGCTACTGGAGTTTCAGCTTCAGCATCAGTCCTTCCAGTGAATATTGAGGACTGCTTTCGTTGAGGAGGGCTTCCCTGGTGGCTCAGAGTTTAAAGCATCTGCCTCCAATGCGGGAGACCCGGGTTCGATCCCTGGGTCGGGAAGATCCCCTGGAGAAGGAAATGGCAATCCACTCCAGTATTCTTGCCTGGAGAATCCCATGGATGGATCGCAAAGAGTCGGACATGATTGAGCGACTTCACCTTCCTTCGTTGAGGATGGACTGGTTAGATCTCCTTGCAGTCCAAGGGACTCTCAAGAGTCTTCTCCAGAACTACGATTCGAAAGTGCTGGGGTAACATTCCTCAGTGGGACAGTGGGATGCACAGCCATTCACTGTGGACATGGCTGGAAGCCCCTGGGAACCTGAGTTCTGGACCTGGCTCCTGGGTAAACAGACAGGATGAGAGGCGGCTGGTTCTGAAAAGGCTCCCTTGCTCTGGTCTTCTCTGAAGTGTCGCTTAGTCCTGGGAGCTGAACCCGGGTCTCCTGCATTACAGGCAGATTCTTTACCGTCTGAGCCACCAAGGAATCCCTTTTTACCCAAAAGGAAGCCTAATATTTCCTAAGTAGGCTAATTTACAAGATTTGTTTCCCTGTAATCCAGAATGAACAAGTAATTTTGCTCACCAACCAACTAGTGTGTGTTTTGGGGGTGTGGGGGTGGGGATAGGCTGGTCTGCAAGGCAAACAGGTTGACTATTAACAAAACAAGAAGCCACATTTCCTCTGGATGGCTTTGGGTGGCCCCTGTAATTTTATGACCCTGAAATGCAGTCAAGCATCAGAATATGCAATCCACTTGTCTCCACTGGAAAATGAATGGTCTGACTAGCATCTGTGCATGGAGGACCAGTTCACGAAGAAGAAGTCTCTACCATACATTGGGTGTCCTTTCTTGTGGTCTTCCGTGGGTCAGAGCAGAGGGTGGAGTTTCCACAGCCCTGGTGAGGTGGGAGGGAATGGACCACATCTTCAGAGGAAGAGGAAGCAGAAAAAAAGGCAAGGAAATAACAGAAAACTGAAAAAGGAGTGGGCAAAAGAGAGAAAGGAGACATTAAAAAAGAAGAACTTAGCAGGGAGGTCTTTAAAAATAGTACATTAAAAAGGTAGCAGAAGAAATGAAGAGTGCCTGAAATTAGAGTCAAAAGGAATGACAATGTAAAGAAAAGCAAACAACGCATAAGAACAAGTGGCAAGAGGACGAGAGGGATTGGGAAGAGGGACCCAAAGCAGTGCTCCAGAAGCCAAGCAATGTGAGGAACGCGGGGGAGCATCTGAGAGGTGAAGGATGCTGAAAGCCCAGAGGAGGCTAAGAGTACGTTGGAGGAAGCCTGACAGGTGAGGTAGAGGAGAGTGAATGAGGGGGAGACAGGGAAAGAGGTGAGTGTGGGCAGGAAACCTGTGAATGAGGCGGCGTGGGAGGGCTGAGGAAGACGGAGGACGGTGAGGGGAGTCCTCTCTGCAGCCGGGCTCTAGCTGAGGGCTCTTGCTTTCGGAGGGTAAACCCAGAATAGCAGGATCACCTCCTGCCAGGCTGTGCTTTCTCAAGGAGCCGCCTGCCCTTACCAGAAACGATTCAGAAGGCGCATGAAAGCTGTCAGGCATTTTTGAGAATAGCAGTATAGTTGCTTTACAATGCTGTGTTAGTTTCTGCTGCACCAAAAAGTGAATCGGCTCTACATAGACATATATCCCCTCTTCCTTGGATTTCCTTCCCACTAAGGTCACCGCGGAGCCCTGAGGAGAGTTCCCTGTGCTGCTGCACAGTAGCTTCTCACTAAGTTATCTATTTTATGTATAGTAATGTCACACAAGCATTTTTATTCTAATTTCTTTTAACTGAAGAGCGAAGGTTCTGGTGCATGGTGTCAGGCTGAACTCTGACTTTCCCGGGCCCTGGGCACTGTTACCTTCATGGGCCCCTTCCTCCTCCATAAAATAGATAAATAAAGCACATGTGTTATGACTGTGCTGGGGTAAAGGCAAATATGTTGATGTTATATATTAAAACATTTTTCTTTAGTCTAGAATCTTTTTTTTCTTCAGATTTTAGAAGAAGCTAAAACATTTTTGTGGGTCTCTGTGAATAGGATGGTCCTGGGCACTGTGCCTACTACCCTGACAGATAAGTCAGCCTGGAGAACTTAGAGACACAGGGTAATGAGCACTAAAAATATACAAAGAGATTAGGTGAAACATCAATACTAATGTGAGCCAGGGTAAGTGCACTGGAATAGCAATGGCTGAATGTGGTGACCCTGAGAATTCCATGATCACAGGGAGGGGGGTTTTAAGGTGTTGGAAAATGCTGTTTAGTGATAACTATGTGCTGGGCATTCTTCTAAGTATTTAAAGATACATACACAGATATTTCTCTATCTACCTATATCTATTTATCAATCAATCGACCCATCTGTATACATATATATAGTTTCAATAAATCCTCATGGGTGCATGCCTGCTAAGTTGCTTCAGTCGTGTCTGACTCTTTGCAACCCCATGGACTGTAACCCATGAGGCTCCTCTGTCCATGGGATAGTCCAGGCAAGAATACTAGAGTGGATTACCACGCCCTCCTCCAAGGGATCTTCCCGACCCAGGGATTGAACCCTTGTCTTCTGCAGCTCCTGCATAGCCGGCAGATTCTTTACTGCTGAGCCACCGGGGAAGTCCTAAGTCCTCATAAGGCATTTGTATTATACCCATTATGCAGATGAGGACAAGAAGCTTAAAGAGGCTAAAGAACTTGCCTAAACTGATTAAGGCCTGTGTTTTTGACCATCAAGCTAAACGGAGGGCGCTCCTTGGACTCTGGTTCTTGTGTGAATGAAATACTCCATTCAGTCTTTCATTCATTTAGTCATGACACCTTTAATTCATCAGGTGAATATACACGTCATTAGCCCCAACTCTGTGCCAGGGACTGAGCTGGGCCCAGCAGATGCCACGAGGAAACGGACAGTTCTCTCCCTCGTATGACTTTGTCTCTAGTGGGAAATACAGACATTGAACAAATGACCCAGATATAATGTTGCAAACTGCAGTACATCCCATGAAGTAAAGAATACTACGCCAGCACATGGCATGGAACCCCAATCTAGTCTGGCTTCCCCGGGGAATCAAAATTAAGAACTGAGGTCTCTCAAACATGAGTAAGTTAATTAGGTAGACAGACAGTGGGAGCAAACGTGTTTCAGACAGAGGCCAACAGCGTGGACGTTGCTGTTAGGCCCCTTTACGTCAGGGGCCCAGGATGCAAAGCCAGCCCTGAAGAAGCTTCCGAAAACTCTGTTGCCCTCCAGAAGCAGAGTCCAGTCTGAAGAGAGAAGGAAACCAGAGAGGTGAGCCACAGTAGCATCACAGAGATGCTGTTATGAGAACTGTGTGGAGCATTTGAGTGGTGGAGGGAAAGTAAGGACTGGGGTGGTGGTATTTTAAGTAATAACCTCAGGGTTAGATGGGTAAGGAAGACTCTAGAGGCCTCCAGTAATTTTCACATGAGGCAGGCAAAGGATCTTACCCATTTTTAAAGCCCCGAGGACTATTCACTTGAGTATCTGAAGACACTCAGGAGACCAAGAGTCAGTCCTGCAGAAGTTTAAGAAAGAATTTTCTTCTGACCTTCTGATAAGATGAGGCTTCCCACGTGGCGCTAGTGATAAAGAACCTGCCTGCCAACACAGGAGACACAAGCTTCTTGGGTTCGATCACTGGGTCGGAAAGATCCCCTGGAGGAGGGCATGGCAACTCACTCCAGTATTCTTGCTTGGAGAATCCCATGGGCCGAGGAGCCTGGCGGGCTACTGTCCATGGGGTCGCAAAGATGATCAGAGCTGCATGTGAGGCTGCATAGGTGAAACCTGTATTGCTATGGAAGATTCTAGCATGACACACTGATCAAAATATAGGGAAGCCAATGTATGCAGTGGTGAGGTCATCTGAAGAGATGAGGTGCCCAACAGACGCACCAGGCAGAGAGCCCTTCCTCATATTGTGGCCTGTAGGATTGCTTGTCTAGGAAGAAAGATGGTGGTAGGTGTCACACACATGACTGTGATCTCTAGAGGCCTCTAGATGGGGCCACATCCCAGCTCTCTTCACAGCACAGTCTCTTCACCCTTCAGTATTGATACCTTGAGAACATCAGTCATTCTGTAAAGATCAGTTAAGCCCACATTATCTGATCACAGAACCGCTCAAATGTTCAAGTACAAGTCTCCCTCGAATATCCATATGAGATTTAATCTCTATATTTTATATATTTTCTCATTTTTTTCCACAGGAAATTTATAATTTAAACCATGTAGCTATTCATTAGCAAGGAAAATGGAATTGTGAAAATGCAACATTCAGTACAGTGTTCCAAAAACTACTATGAAATCTTCTTGCTTATTTTTGAAGGCAAGATCCATAGCTAAATCCTTATATATCAGCTACTGAGCAACATAATAAATGAGGAACTCCCAGGGCTGCCTTATTTTTGTCTAAAATGTTGAAACTCATTCTAATATGTATGGATCCATCTTCAGAACAACAGAATTTTTTTTTCATTTACTCTTTCTTCTTCCTTAAGTGTAGGGCTGGGTCCTGTCTTTATTTAAAATTTTGATATTTCATCCACAGTGTTTTGCGTTTGTATCAATTCTGCCTCAGTAGCTACTTACCTTCTTGGCAGAAAGCTTACGGCTGTGCTTTGTCTCGAGGCACGGCCAAAGACAAAAGGAAGAAGGAAAGTGGTTGGGATTATCTGGATGAGCCCAGTGTAATCACAAAGTCCTTAAATGGGGAAGAGGGATACAGAAGAGTCAGAACCAGAGGGATGGCATCATAAGGAAGACTTGACTGGCATCGCTACCTTTGAAGATGAACAAGAGTCAACAGTCAGAGAAGGCTCACAGCCTCTAGAAACTGAAAAATGAAAGGACATGGATCCTTCCCTAGAGCTTCCAGAAGGAACACAGCTCTGCTAAACCCTTGATTTTAGCTTACCTGTTTTGGACTCTGACCTCCAGAACTATAAGATAATAGACTTGTGCTGTTTTCAGCCACTAAATTTGTGCTGATTTGTTCCAGCAGCAATTGGACACTAATCACACATGTGTGCTTAGTTGCTCAGTTGTGTCCAACTCTTTGCAACCCCCATGGACTGTAGCCCACCAGGCTCCTCTGTCCATGGGATTTCCCAGGCAAGAATACTGGAGTGGGTTGCCATGTGCTGATTTGTTCCAGCAGCAATTGGACACTAATCACACATGTGTGCTTAGTTGCTCAGTTGTGTCCAACTCTTTGCAACCCCCATGGACTGTAGCCCACCAGGCTCCTCTGTCCATGGGATTTCCCAGGCAAGAATACTGGAGTGGGTTGCCATGCCTTCCTCTAGGGGATCTTCCCCACCCAGGGTTCAAACCCACATCTCCTGCCTCTTCTGCACTGAAGGTAGATTCTTGACCTGCTGACCCATCAACGAAGCCCGTGGGACCTCTCTGAATTCTCAGGGTACTGGTTCGTGGGTTTTCGAGGTGGTAGCTCTCCACAGTCCCTTCTTTTGACTTGCATGTATAGCTATCACCCAGAGGGCCTAGGGGCTGTGTCTGGATTTTCAAAGTGCTATGTCTTTACAGTTGGCACTGTTAGCTCTCAGTGCCAAGATGCCCTCCTCCCTGGGTTCAGTTCCTTCAGTTCAAACACATAGCCTTCTCCAGGATTCTGGATGGACTGGGTCACGGCTAGTTCTGGAGGCCGTGACCTTACAGATTAGGAACATCTGTTCTGTGGGGTAGGAACACTTTTCCTTGTAAGCCCTCAAGACACAAAGGGTCTAACTAACCACCTCTGACCACTGACTCAGACCTACTCACTATTTTCTGAAGGATGATTATCTTCAGTGCTTCCAGGAGACCCCATGGCTCCATAGGGGAGGCTACCTTCAATACAGCCAGGCTTCTTTACCATTCAAGGGGCCATATGTACCTTTCTAGAACAGGGGGTAGTTCCAGAAAAAGCTCCAACTAATTCATAACGACAAAAAAGGAGATCAGTGGTGGCCCAGGGCAGTGGACAAAGGGAGGAATGGACTGCAAAGAAGCAGGAGGAACCGTCTGGCCGTGATAGAAATTGTCAGTATCTTAATTGTGGCCATTGCACTGCGTGTCCACCTGTCAGAATTCATCAAATCATACACTGAAATAGACACAATGTATTGTATGTAAATTAAACTTCAGTGAAGTTGATTTTTTAAGGGAGAAGGAATACTGCCCAAAGGAAAATCAAGGGACTGAAAAAAAAAAAAAATTGTCCAAAACACAGAGAATAAAGTTGAGGAAGACTTTTTTTTTTAACCCTCAAACTAAATGTATGGTGTAGCTAGTGTGCTTTCTGCATGAAGTTAAAAATTTTGCTTTGGTAGATAGGAATAATATCCTGCCACAATAAATGCTTTAAAAAAACTTAGAAGGGCTCATGTACCCCTTCTCCCTTGGTATTCCCTCCCATCCAGGCTGGTAAATAGTATTTAATTTGTATCTTGTTCTGAGTTAAATAAGAAACCAAGAATGCTTACTGCGTGGTACACATTGTTAATGAAATAAATACTGAATAAATGAAATAAAGGCTATCATTTAAAAAAAACTTAGAAGGGTGATTATATATTCATATGCTAATTATTAATACTATGTATCAAATGAAAAGCCAACTTCACAATTAAGAGTGAAATTCCAGAGACATTCTCATTGGATTAAGAAAAAAAAACAAAACCTGATATTTGTTATTACCAAATTTACTGGAAATTCTGGCTAAAAAAGTAACATATCAAGCCTAAATAAGAGTTTTATTGTTAGCAAGGAGTAGAAAGCATCCCGGCACCCTCTTCTTTCTTCCTTTTCTCAATCCATCCCTCCCTTCTTTTCGTAGATGATGTCATTGTGTGTGTGCTAAGTTGCTTCAGTTGTGTCTGGCTCTTTGTTATCCTATGGACTGTAGTCTGCCAGGCTCCTGTGTCCATGGAATTCTCCAGGTAAGAATATTAGAGTGGGTAGCCATTTCCTCCTCCAGGGAATCTTCTGGATTCAGGGATCAAACCCGTGTCACTTATGTCTCCTGAATTGGCAGGCAGATTCTTTACGACTAGCGCCACTTGGGAAGCCCAGATGATATCATTATAGACCCCCAAAGCCCAAGAGAGAATCAGCTAAAATCTCCCAAAGCTAAAGAGTTCAATAAGGTGCTAGGTTACAAAAATATAAAAATCAATAGCTTTCCTGTACACATAAAAAACTGTCTTAAAAAAGGAAAAGAATATTCCATTAACAAAAGCAACCTCACAAAAAAAAAAGTAAAATAGAAACTGAAAGATAAACAATGAAGTGGGTAGATACATTTTTTACAAATATGAAAAAGAAGTACTCTTCTTAGTCTATAAAGTGCTCATACAAATCAATAAGGCTAAAATTCCTGCAGATAAACAGAGAAAGTGCATGACCAACCATTTCACAAACAGGAAGTGCAATAAAGATATCAAACAGGTGATTGAAGACACCAGACTTTTAAAACGCTAATTGTAACAACAGATGCTTACCATTTTCTTTCTTGTCAATTTAGAAAAAAAGAATTTTTTTTTAATTTTATGGCCAATGCTGGCACAGTATGATGGGTCCTCTCAAGCACCATCTTGTGAACCATAATGTGAATTGGATACAATACTTCTGGAAGGCAATTTACTTTTTACTTTGTTTCTTAATTGTGTTGCATTATAGTTTTTAATTTTTATGAAGTCAAACTTATTGATTTTTTCCTTATGATTTCTTCCATTACTCT
Organism: Cephalophus harveyi; assembly: GCA_006410635.1. Classification (NCBI taxonomy): domain Eukaryota; kingdom Metazoa; phylum Chordata; class Mammalia; order Artiodactyla; family Bovidae; genus Cephalophus; species Cephalophus harveyi. The sequence continues at coordinate 150,952 of SJYT01074206.1, read as the reverse complement.
CATTTCTAACCAGTGCTTTTCTATCTCATAGTCTCTTCTAACTTTTTATGGTTTGTGTGCATGTGTGTGTTTGAACATTTAACTCTTCACCCCATCTTTATTTAGTGTATTAGTGAATGTGCCAAAGGAAATTTTAAACAGTAGTTTCCATACACTTAGCAAAAATTTCAAACACTGTTCCCGGGTTAATTCCCATCGATTTGTACTGGTATGATAGACTGAGATGTAGGTGCATTTCAGACTTTTTAGGTTTCCCCATTCTGCTCCACTGGCCTGGCCAGGGTTTGGGGTGTGTGGTTGGAGTATGGGTTTGGAAGCCAGACTACCTGTTGACTTTGGACTTGAGACATTTTACTTATCCTTTCTGTGCCTTTGTTTTTCACCCTTAAAATAGTGCTAGTAGGTCTCTGTCTTGTAGGGTTTTTTGTGAAAATTAAATATGTTATACATCCAAAGCACTCAGAGGGATGCTTGGTGTATTCTGCATGTTAAATAAGTCTTAACAACTCTTGATAAATGAGCACCAAATTATTTTAATTATTATAGCTTTATCTCATTTTAAAAATATTGAATAAAACAAGGCTTCCTCATTTCTATTCCTTAAAAAAACATCTAATTTTACCACTTATTTTCAAACCCAAAATCTTGCAGTGAGCCCTGGATCACTGCTTTTCCCTCACCACCCCAACCCCTATCCTCAGCTCATCAGCACATGCATGCAAAGTACAGTCGTGTCCGACTCTTTGCAACCCTATGGACTATAACCCACCAGGCTCCTCTGTCTATGGGATTCTCCAGGCAAGAATACTGGAGTGGGTTGCCATGCCCTCCTCCAGGGGATCTAGCCTGGTGGGCTGCCGTCTATGGGGTCGCACAGGGTCAGACACGACTGAAGCGACTTAGCAGCAGCAGCAGCAGCAGCCTGTAATGGACTTCCCTGGTGGCTCAGATGGTAAAGCGTCTGCCTACATTATACAGGAGACCTGGGTTCAGTCCCTGGGTCGGGAAGATCTCCTGGAGAAGGAAATAGCAACCCACTCCAGTATTCTTGTCTGGAAAATCCCATGGATGGAGGAGCCTGGTGGGCTACAGTCCATGGGGTCGCACAGAGTCAGACACGACTGAGCGACTTCACTCACTCGCTTGCTCCCTCAGCCTGTAATGACATCCTTTGTGCTCTTGGTGGGGTTCCCAGGTGCACAGTGATAAAGAATCCACCTGCCAATGCAGGAGACGCATGAGAAATGGGTTCCTGGGTGGAGAAGATCCCCTGAAGTAGGAAATGGCAACCCCCTCCAGTATTCTTGCCTGGAGAATCCCATGGACAGAGGAGTCTGGCGGGCTACAGTCCATGGGGTCGCAAAGAGTCAAACACGGCTGAGCACGTAGGCAGCATGTGCTCTTCTTGGTCCCTCAATGTGTACAAAGGTCACATCTTCAGAAAGGCCTTCCTTGACTATCCTAGACAAAGGAGCCCTTCTTCCAGCTGCTTCCTATCAGATCCCCGATTAATTTCCTTCAAAGTATTATATCTGTGAGAAACGACCTTGTTTGTCAGTCTCCTTTTTCAGCCTCCCCTGCTGCTCTCCCTGGTCCTGGGTGAGCTCCCAGAAGCCTGCCCCCTCAGCCCAACAGACCCGGCCTTCAGAACCAACCCGGGAGGGGCTGCTCTTCTGAGATTGAATGTAACAGAAAACCTGTTGAGAAGTTACATTATCTTGTTTCCCTTCAGGGCAATGGCATCCAAGAATAAAGGTAATTTTTATCTACTCCTCCCTCTTCTGGAAGTCCAAGCTTAAAAACAACCAAGCCAAAAATCTCAGAGTCCCAAAGACAACTCCCACACTGACCTCTGGTTTTTGCTGTTACTGTTGTTTAAATTGTTTTGGTTTTTCTACCTCTCACTCCCACCACCATGCAGCTGGAGATGCCTCAGGAAGGTACAAAAAAGAATTCTGTCTCCCTTCCAGAAGGGTAGACCTTTGCTTCCTGGAAGCCATAAGATAACATTTTAACATTAAAAAAAAAAAAAAAAGAACTTTTTTGTATGTGAGGACAAGGCTTCCAGACCACAGACATTTATAAGCACAGAACAACCTGCTCTCTGTTTGCTGGAAGTCTTAGCCATTCAAGAGAATTAGGCTGAATTGTCCCAAAAGGAAAGAAAACTTGGTGGGTTTTTTCCTTTTTTTCTTTTCTTGAGGTATAATTTATACACAGTAAACTTCCATCTTCTTAGCATACAATTCTATGACGTTTTGACAAATACAGCTGTTGACTCACCATTACAATCGAGACATAGAACTGTTCCCTCAGCCAAAAAATGTCTTCCCTTCTGTCTGCTCCCAGCAACTGGCAACTGCTGCTCTGTTTTCAGGCCCCATCGTTTGCCTTTTCCAGAATGTCCCTGAAGTGGAGCAATAATGCACAGGGCCATGCATGCCTGGCTTATGTTACAGGGCAAAATGCCTCTGAGGTTCTTCCATGTTGTATGTACCAGTAGTTCACGCATTTATATTGCTGAGCACTATTCCATTGGGTGGATGTATTTATTTGGGTTGTTTTCAGTTTTTGGAGATGGTGAGAAAAGCTACTGGAAACACTTGCTCTCACTAACATGAGTTTTCATTTCCTTGGACAAATGCCTATGAGTGGAGCTGCTAAGGCACAGAGTAAATGTATATTTCACTTTATGAAAACTGGCTGAACTAGTTCACAAAGTGGCTGAGCCCTCTTGCATTCCCACCAACAACTGGGTTGAGTTGACAGTTGAATTGACAAGGACCTAATCCTCAGGTGTGCTGGACCCTTCCACTCCCACTGGGAACAGGGTTGAGACATTTGACATCTGAGTGATGGACACCTTAGCACTGTCTCTGACAGTCTCTAAGGAGTCAGGACACGGAAGGGGTGGTTTCTGTAGATTCCAGGTGTCCTGGATTCAACATGCTGAAACCTTGGAGTCTAGATGAAAGAAGCCATGGTTGACCTTGGCAGCCACTGGACTAAGAATCAGGATAGTCCCCTCCTATCTTCATAAATCCAAAAACACTAAAGTTTTTGCTTGATCCAAGGAGCAGGAAGGAGTTTTGGAAAATGTCTTTCAGGTAACCTTTGTGCATGGAGCTGAGCCGGATATGATTTATGGAAATAAAGAAATATAATGCATATCCCCAATGTCTTAATGCACTGAATGCCTTCACAGCACTTTATATACAGCTCAGCACTTTATATACATTTTGCAGTCCTTAAAGCAAGCAACCTAGTATCCTAAGGAGAAACAGCATTTGGGATTCAAAACTAAGGACCAACTTTGGCCTCTCTCATAAAACAATTTCATCTCCATCTTCAGTTTTAAAATGAATCCAGGAATGTCCCTGGCAGCCCAGTGGTTAAGACTCACCATCTTCCCTTCAAGGGGCAGGATGCCTAGTCAAAAACTAATACCCCACATGCCTTGAAGCATGGCCAAAATAAATAAGTAAGACACCTACATTAAGAAAATAATGAAATAAAATAAATCCAAATAAAAATCTTTTGTAGAACCATCAAACCCTATACCAGAAGAAACCTTAGAGGTGATCAATACTGATTTCCTATTTCTTGTTGTTGTTTTTTTTTTTAATGTGAGGTGTTGGAGAAGACTCCTGAAAGTCCCTTGAACTGCAAGGAGATCCAACCAGTCCATTCTGAAGGAGATCAGCCCTGGGATTTCTTTGGAAGGAATGATGCTAAAGCTGAAACTCCAGTACTTTGGCCACTGCATGCGAAGAGTTGACTCATTGGAAAAGACTCTGATGCTGGGAGGGATTGGGGGCAGGAGGAGAAGGGGACAACAGAGGATGAGATGGCTGGATGGCATCACTGACTCGATGGACGTGAGTCTGAGTGAACTCTGGGAGTTGGTGATGGACAGGGAGGCCTGGCGTGCTGCGATTCATGGAGTCGCAAAGAGTCGGACATGACTGAGCGACTGAACTGAGCTGAACTGAATGCAGAGCTGGTAGCTCAGACAGTAAAGAATCCGCTTGCAATGCGGAAGACCTGAGTCCAATCCCTGGGTTGGGAAGATCCTCTGGAGAAGGGCATGGCAACCCACTTCAGTATTCTTGCCTGGAAAATCCCATGGATAGAGGATCCTAAAGGGCTCCAGTCCATGGGGTTGCAAAGTTGGACATGACTGAGCAACTTTCACAAGACAATGCAGACCTGCTTTCACTATATTGTGGTCCTTTGCCCTCATTTCCTTTGTCACCAACTCTTTATTATGTGGATTCTTCGCCTTTCTGTTATTTCATTTTGACTTTGTATCGTCCATTCTGATCTTTGCCACTTCTTTTCTGATATTACCTTGGTTAGCTTTTTTTTTCACTCATGGAGATTTTATCTACCTGTAATAAGAAAACAATAATGTCCAGGAAAGACACTATTTCTAATGCCATGTATTTTGGAATAGTATTTCCTAAGGAAACATATATAATGTATTTGTGTGTGTGTTTTATATATAAAGGAAAAGGAGAAGGCAATGGCAATCCACTGCAGTATTCTTGCCTGGAGAATCCCAGGGACGGAGGAGCTTGGTGGGCTACGGTCCACGGGTCGCAAAGAGTCGGACACGACTGAGCGACTTCACTTTCACTTTATATATAAAGTCTGTCCAATCAGTGGAGCTTTGTATATATGTTGGGGGAAGAGACAACAACAAAACAACAATTATAATAATAATCCATGTGCTCTCGCTGACAGCAGGGTGTACTAAACAGAGATAGGCAGACCAAACTAGTTGATACATTTTCATTTATGTCTTTTATAATCTTACATAAATCATAATTTTTATAAGGGTAAAACAAATATAATTTTGGTGTGTTAAACTGCTGTTACAATATGTAATTAAGAGTAATTCCTTTTTCATCTTCAATTTTTATTTTCAGCCTTCAGAAATGATATTTAATGAAAAGAGCAGAACAAATAAAGTAATAATACCAAGCAACTTTTTGCTTTGAAAACTGGGATGTTCTTCCCCTCTTTTTATCAGTCTGTCAAATAGCTTACATTTATTAAGTGCTGGGCAGAATATTGTCCTAGGTGCCAAGGGACATTGCTAAGGAAATTGAAATCTTATACAAGGAGTGAGATAAGATCAACAAAACTAGAAATAAACAACCCCCTTAATAAATATGATGCCTCATTATTTTAGGATGGCACAGACATAATGGCATTTGAAAAGTGAATCCTAATCCACTTCTTGTCTACTTTTCAGGCTCAGAAATTAGCTACTTCCCCTTCCTGTTCTCCAGCTATTACAGCATCCTGAGGAGCCCCACTGTCTCAAGTTTCTGTGTCCTTCAAATGCCCGCTCACATCCTGGGTGCCTGGGCATCTCAGGTGCCTCTTCCTCCAGGAAGCCTTCCCTGATCCTCCCCCTCAGACAGCCTAGGTGCCTACTCTTGTGGGTTTCCATAGCACCTTCCATGAATTGCCAGGGAATTACTTGTTAATGTTTGTTTCCTCAAATAGACTCAATTAGCTGATTCATTCATCCAACACACAGTGGATGTCAGGAGAACAAAACCCAGGCTAAGTACTTCCTGCACTGAGGCAGCTCACAGAGAGTTGGGGAGATAGGTTAGCAGCCCAACAACTACAGTCCTGTGTGAAAAGGGATCTAACAGAGATACACATGGAATGTTATGGCATTGTTCAGGAAGGGCCCTCACCTGGCTCTGAGTTCAGGGAGGTATCAGGGAAGCTTCGTGGATGGAGAGACACTTGACCTGAGGCGCCAAAGATGAGTGGTGGTTCGTGAGTGGGACAAAGTTAGGGCAGGTGGGGGATGATGCTACAGGCAGAGGAAACGGGGGTGCAAAGTTACTGTTAGAAGAGGAACAGGGAGCTTCACAAGGTCTGGACACTAGAGAGCAGGATGTGAGGAGCAACGGCAGAACGTAGAAGCCCTGATATGCCACTTGGAGGGGCAGACGCTTGAACACATGGCATGGATACTTGTTTTGAAGGGATGTAAATGGGGCAGCAGAAAGTCTTGTGAGCATTTTGGAAAGATCATTCTAGAAATGAGGAAGAGAGCAGAGTGGAAGAAAGTGAACCCAGAGGCAGGGTCTCTTCCTTTAAAGGGAAAGAGAAGATGAAGTTTCAAGCTAAAGACATGGCAGTGAAAGCAGGCTGGAAACCCTAGAGATATTTATTTTAGATGGAGAATGGACAGAACAGACAGACTCACGGAGGAGGAAGAATTTGGCTCTGGGCACACAGACTGCCAAGTGTCAAGGAAACTGCAAGAAGACAAGCCCTCTTGGATTTTGGAATCTAGAGACCAGGAAACCAGTCTAGACTGAGAGAGAGACTTGCGAGGTGTCTCTTGGCAGTTTAAAGCTAAAGGTGAGGTTTGCCGGGGAAAATATGCCAGGTGTGAAAAGAAGACAGCTGATGCTGGACCCCTGGGGACCACTGGGTAAGAACAGACAGGAAAAAAGAGATCTGAGTGGAGGGGAGCAGGGAGACAGAGAGGCAAGTTGAGTGTCCCAGAAACCAGGGACACAGAATCCAGAAAAGGAACAAGTGGTCCAGAGGGTCAGGAGCTGCAGCAGGAGTCAGACCTGAGAGGTCCCCAGTCCATTCAAAGAAGCTCAAAGAAGCTCCTGCAAACACCGTAGGCAGAAGTCACACTGTAGATGGTGATGGGATGAGGATGGGGAGAGGGGACGACAAGAACAGGGACAGATGCTGTTATTTCTAGAAGCGTGGTGGTGCCTGGCCCAGTGTCTGGCCCTCAAGAAACACTTCAACACATAATGACTAAGTGAAAGTTGAAATGATTAACTGCTGACTAACGAACAAGGGAAGATTTCATGTGTTCTGGAATATTTTGTGTTTGTTGTTTGGTCGCTAAATTGCGTCTGACTCTCTTGGGACCCCATGGACTGTAGCCCTCCAGGCTCCTCTGTCCATGGGATTTCCCAGCCAAGAATGCTGGACTGAGTTGTCTTTTCTTTCTCCAGGGGATCTTCCCAATCCAGGGATCAAACACACATCTCCAGCATTGGCAATGTGCCACTAGGGAAGCCCTCTGGGATATTCAGTAATTCATTTATTTAGCATCATAGGAGATGACATACAGGATAAACCCGAAAGGGAGAGGCAGGAGGCCTGGAGGGACAGTGAGGGTGCCCATGTTGTGAGCAAAGGGGAGAATCCAGGGGGGTGAGACCTAAGTGCAGGGAGAGAGGCAAGTGTGCCCCAGAAGAAAAGCAGCTGGCAAGGGGAGCTAACCCTGAGAAAGTGGACGAGTGGGGTACAGACAGCATCACTGGGTAATAACATAGGCAGGACAGCAAACGATGATGAGAAATAGCTTCGTAATCTAATGGCAGTTACAGGGGAAAGTGGCAAATCCTTCCCACGGCCCTTTCAATCCCACCAAAAGACCTATCTGCTGAAACACCGCACGTTGGTGCACAGACACAGGCATCTTTATTCTGTCCTGAACTATACAAGGTATCGATCGAGGCAATAACACTTGAAGCTGTGTAAATTTAAGGAGGTGGGGAAATAGGAGAGATTTAGAGCAGGACCAGACAAGCATGGCTGACTTTGTGGAAATGGACCTGTTTTTGGAGAGTTCTCACAGCAAGGCTGGGATAATCATGTCCTTCCCAGAGTTGTTGTGAGAATTACAGGTGAAAACCCTTTCAAATTATTAAGGGCAAGCTGCTGTTATTATTATGACCGAGTCGCTACAAAGGCCTTTGTGTTTATTAATGTACCTCTCTAGTTTGCACACCTCACTTTGGACCCCCCTTTCTCTCACCACCTCTGCTTAAGTTTTTTTTTTTTTTTTTTTTAACTAAAAGGTATCATATGTGCAAAGTGTCTGACAAGGCACTTGGCATATGGGTGTGGGTGCCAATAAATGTTCCTGTGTTAACCCTTCCTCCCCTCCCCCTTCTCCTTCTTTGCCTGATGCCTCACTATGGCCCGTAGGTGAACCCAGGGACCTTCGTCCCTTGCCATGAGCTTTCAGGAATGGCGACACCTGGGTCTGGCTCTGGGGAAGTCACAACTTGAGGGCATAATCATAAAACTGATAAAGCTTAGATTGTGAAGTCACCAGGTGAATCAGGCAGCTCTCCATTGCCCATCTCGCACAATCCTACAAAGCACGGAGGTAACCCTGATTTCCAGTCCACAGCAGCTGGGAGACCCATCTTTCCACTGCAAAGCTTTGACCGCAGACTTCCAGTAGGCATTCATTCACTGGGTTCTTTGGAAGCCTGGCCTTTCAAACCTGACCTACGGTTCTACCCAGGAAACAGAAACCCAGGAATGTGGGCAAAGGTGGGAGGCAGAGAGGGCTTCGAGGGCAAGGGGTGAGAGGGGAGGTCTGTGGCCTTGACTTAAGGGTCTCCAGGATGGGTCATGAGCTCACCAGCAAGTCCAGCGCCTTTTGGTGCTGCAGTTTCGTAGTTTCGCATCCTTCAACTGGGTACGAGCCTTTCGATTCCATCACAGGGCGCTCAAGTGTGTGTGCTTGGCATTCCTTGCAACCCCGGCCCACCGCCCCGGTCCCACCCCACACCCCCACTCCC
>SJYT01074206.1:103811-142205 GCA_006410635.1 Cephalophus harveyi | reverse complement strand
AGATAGTATTGTTAACCTTGACCTTGCATCCCAGCTCCTGACACCCTGGCTCCACTAATCTGAGGCCTGCGAGCTGGGTATGACCGGAGGGGACCCTCCTCCCGCCAATCTGCAAAGGGCCGTGCCCCGGCCCGGGGGGTGGAGCAGCGGGCAGGTTCGCGGGCACTGAGGGCGGCCCAGCTCCGAGCCCTGTGGCTTTCGCCCGCGGGAGCGAGAGCCGGCTGTAGGCGGCTCCTTCCTGTGCAAACTTTTCTGTCCTCTTCCTCCTCCCGCCCTCCCCACCAGCTTCTCCGCGCCCGGCGTCCAGCCTTCCCCGCCCTTGTCGCTGCCTCGGGGTCGCCGCACGCCGGGCAGCGCGGTCCGCGGCGCCGGCCCCACCCCGCGCTCCGGGCCGCCGGGAGCCGATGGCCGAGGCGGGCAGGAGCCCCGCGGAGCCCCCGGGGGAGCCGGCCGGGCAGGCGGCGGCCGAGGTGCGCGAGCCCGAGACGCCCGCCGGGCCGCCGGCGCCCGCCCTGCGCAGGCTGCCGGGGGACCCGAGCCCCCGCGGCCGCTCGCAGAGCGACCTGTCGTCGTGCTCGAGTCGGGGCCGCCCGCTCCGCGTCCACATCTCCGGATCAGGTGAGGGCCGCTCGGGCGCCGGGGGCCGGCGGAGGGCCGGCGCGGGCAGGTGGCTGCGATGGGGACACGGCCAGCCCGGGGCGTCCGCGGGCACTGGCGGCGGGAGGGCAGGAGAGGATGTGGGGGTCGGGGTTGGGCGAAGCTGAACCCCTCACCCTCCCAGCGGTCCCATCCCCAGCCCCCTCCCCACCTTCGTCGCTGCCCCTCTCGGGTACCCTCGGAGAGAGATGCTCCAGCCCGGCTTCGGCCGGTGCGCGGGGTGGTCGCGTGTTTCTGCGGGGCGAGGTGCACCCGCCGCGATGCGGAGCGCTCCCTCCCGCGCCGCTCGGCGGCTGTGCGGCGCCGGGAGCACCGGCGACTCTGGTTCTTAGGCTTGTCCATCAGGAAGAGGAACCTTCTCTCGGTCTTCAGGGCGACTTTGGTCCCTCGGAAGGGTGCGGTCCTCTCACTTGGGGAGCGGAGGGTGGTTAACATGTTAGGGTTAACACGCAAGTCTTGAAAACCCTTCCAACTGCTAATGCTTCTGAAATAAAGCCTTCTTTGGGGAGTTGCTGGTCAGAGGACCCGGGGTATAAACGCCCCCGCAGGTGTGGTCAGAGTTTGGTTGTGCTGTTGGATCACTGATCCTTCACCGTTTGACCAAGCCTGGTGCAGGCATCTCTGCGGTAACCCCGGCCCGCCGGCTTGGGGGCATCTCCGGGCACCGGCTGGGCAGAACCCGGCTGAGGGCCGAGCTGTGTGTAACGTGGGGCAGATGACTTAACCTTGTCTCTCATGTCTCGGTATTTAAAATGGGAATCAGAGTGTGGAACTGCCACATGGGGAGGTTAGGGGGATAAAATAATTAATAATTTTTAAAATGCTTTTAAACAAAGCATTATCCTAAGAACTGCAGAACGGCTTTTGAAAGTCCACCAGATTTATTAAGTTTCTACAGATTGTTTTCTGGTTTGCAGTCTTGAGAGGACTGATGCTAAAACTGCCAATGGTGCAGCCACAGGCAATGGTGTGGAGCTTATACTCTGCGCTCCCCAAGGTTTTCCCACAGGCCCCGTGCTTGAGTCGGGGCGGAGGGGGGCGGGGCCGGGATGGGTAGGTAGGCCTTGAAGGGCTAAGGCAACCTGACTCCTAGTTGAAACCTAGTTTCCCCTTCAGCACAGGCACATTTTCATGTTTCTGACTCCATTCCATGGGCCACCTACCTCTGTTTTCCATTCCACGGCTCCTTCTTTATTCTTGTAATATCATTTTTGCCCTATCAAGTGTATAGGTAAAAGCATCAAACGTGTTGTTGATCTGACTTTGCAGATCACTTTGGATAAAGCCAGTCAGAGTTCTTAAATTCAGTTGGTGGGATGTAGGTTATGGGATGTGTTGTAAAGAGCCTTCTGCCAAATTCATGTTGTGGAAAGTATTGAGCTGAATGTGTTTTTCCTTCTGGTTTTTATGTCTTGGCCAGACTGAACTTGACTCCTGGATAATCTTGATTGATTTTTTCTTTTGAAAAAAGATTAACTGTTCAGATGACTGTAAAGAGAAAACTGAAAATGTGTCCAGTTGGTGACTGCAGATAAAATAAGCATAGCTGCCGAGGTGCGCGAGCCCGAGACGCCCGCCGGGCCGCCGGCGCCCGCCCTGCGCAGGCTGCCGGGGGACCCGAGCCCCCGCGGCCGCTCGCAGAGCGACCTGTCGTCGTGCTCGAGTCGGGGCCGCCCGCTCCGCGTCCACATCTCCGGATCAGGTGAGGGCCGCTCGGGCGCCGGGGGCCGGCGGAGGGCCGGCGCGGGCAGGTGGCTGCGATGGGGACACGGCCAGCCCGGGGCGTCCGCGGGCACTGGCGGCGGGAGGGCAGGAGAGGATGTGGGGGTCGGGGTTGGGCGAAGCTGAACCCCTCACCCTCCCAGCGGTCCCATCCCCAGCCCCCTCCCCACCTTCGTCGCTGCCCCTCTCGGGTACCCTCGGAGAGAGATGCTCCAGCCCGGCTTCGGCCGGTGCGCGGGGTGGTCGCGTGTTTCTGCGGGGCGAGGTGCACCCGCCGCGATGCGGAGCGCTCCCTCCCGCGCCGCTCGGCGGCTGTGCGGCGCCGGGAGCACCGGCGACTCTGGTTCTTAGGCTTGTCCATCAGGAAGAGGAACCTTCTCTCGGTCTTCAGGGCGACTTTGGTCCCTCGGAAGGGTGCGGTCCTCTCACTTGGGGAGCGGAGGGTGGTTAACATGTTAGGGTTAACACGCAAGTCTTGAAAACCCTTCCAACTGCTAATGCTTCTGAAATAAAGCCTTCTTTGGGGAGTTGCTGGTCAGAGGACCCGGGGTATAAACGCCCCCGCAGGTGTGGTCAGAGTTTGGTTGTGCTGTTGGATCACTGATCCTTCACCGTTTGACCAAGCCTGGTGCAGGCATCTCTGCGGTAACCCCGGCCCGCCGGCTTGGGGGCATCTCCGGGCACCGGCTGGGCAGAACCCGGCTGAGGGCCGAGCTGTGTGTAACGTGGGGCAGATGACTTAACCTTGTCTCTCATGTCTCGGTATTTAAAATGGGAATCAGAGTGTGGAACTGCCACATGGGGAGGTTAGGGGGATAAAATAATTAATAATTTTTAAAATGCTTTTAAACAAAGCATTATCCTAAGAACTGCAGAACGGCTTTTGAAAGTCCACCAGATTTATTAAGTTTCTACAGATTGTTTTCTGGTTTGCAGTCTTGAGAGGACTGATGCTAAAACTGCCAATGGTGCAGCCACAGGCAATGGTGTGGAGCTTATACTCTGCGCTCCCCAAGGTTTTCCCACAGGCCCCGTGCTTGAGTCGGGGCGGAGGGGGGCGGGGCCGGGATGGGTAGGTAGGCCTTGAAGGGCTAAGGCAACCTGACTCCTAGTTGAAACCTAGTTTCCCCTTCAGCACAGGCACATTTTCATGTTTCTGACTCCATTCCATGGGCCACCTACCTCTGTTTTCCATTCCACGGCTCCTTCTTTATTCTTGTAATATCATTTTTGCCCTATCAAGTGTATAGGTAAAAGCATCAAACGTGTTGTTGATCTGACTTTGCAGATCACTTTGGATAAAGCCAGTCAGAGTTCTTAAATTCAGTTGGTGGGATGTAGGTTATGGGATGTGTTGTAAAGAGCCTTCTGCCAAATTCATGTTGTGGAAAGTATTGAGCTGAATGTGTTTTTCCTTCTGGTTTTTATGTCTTGGCCAGACTGAACTTGACTCCTGGATAATCTTGATTGATTTTTTCTTTTGAAAAAAGATTAACTGTTCGGATGACTGTAAAGAGAAAACTGAAAATGTGTCCAGTTGGTGACTGCAGATAAAATAAGCATAGCGTGTATCACCATTTTTCATTTTCATAGATGGAAATCAAGGCCTAAACACAGAAAAGAGGCAGTAAAAACCTTTTGAGGCTTCCTAGGTGGCTCAATGGTAAAGAATCTGCCTGCAATGCAGGAGACTCAGGTTCAGTTCCTGGGTCAGGAAGATCCCCTGGAGAAGGAAATGGCAACTCACTCCAGTATTCTTGCCTGGAAAATCCCAAGAACAGAGGAGCCTCGCGGGCTCCAGTCCATGGGATCGCAAAAGAGTTGGACATGACTTAGCAACTAAAAACAACAAAATAAGAACCTTTTAAATATGAGTGTGCAAAGTGCCCATCGTGTGAACTGTGGACTTCAATTTATAAAATTATTTTATCTCCAAGAGCTCTACGCATTCTGTATGCTTGTAAAGGATATTAGGAAGTGACAGGTTTCAGCTGCTTCATCCCCAGCGCCCCAGGAAGCTGACCCATTGTGTGAAAGAGTGAGCTTCTATGTGAATGCATCATCTTCAGCACTGAGCCTTGAATTTCTTTAAGAATGACTAAACACAGTGAGGAGCTCCCTGCATTTCTTAAGAGTCAGAGACCAAATGGATGAGTTGGTCCCTCACTGACACATACAGCCAGGCTAGATGGTTGGCGAATCAGCTAGATGACGGAGCTGATAACCGACTTGTCTTAGAGGCACGATAGGAAGATTACAACCCCTTGTGATAACACCCCTTGACCTGAGGTAGGATAGTCCAAGTTCGAGGTCCTCCCCCAGAAGCTGTGGGCGCACAACTGGTCAGTGTCCCATGTGAGATCACACGTGGCCTGACAGGAGCCGGCCCCAGAGCAGCAGCATGGGCCTCATCTCAGAATCTTGGACCCCACCCCAGATATCCTTAACCCCAATTTGCATCTCACATGGTCCCCAGGTTGTCATAGGAAACTTAACATTTGAGAAGCATTTTTCTCTGCCACTGGTTTTCAAAGTTGGTTACACCTGGGAGTCCCTTGGAAAGTTAAGAAAACAGAACTACGACCAAAATCACAACAGAACAATTTATGGCTGTGTCCCAGCTCCCGGGATTCTGATTTAATTGGCATCAGGTGATTCTAGTGTGTGGCAGGGTCTGTGGAAGAACCTATGGCCTGTATATCAGTGTGGCTTGCTGCCATGTGATACTGTGACAAGGGCTTGGCCTGGGCAAGCGTGAGGTTGAAAAATTTGGTTTAATATCTTATCGATATTCTCCTTTGCTGCTACCGCCTCCCAAGGGGCTTTTTTCACTCCCTTTCTTCTTTTTTTTGGCCCCACCATGTGGCATATGGGATCTCAGTTCTGCAACCAGGGATCGAACCTGTGACTCCTGCATTTAACCCCTGGACGACCAGGGAAGTCCCTGTCTTGATCACAGCTCAGTTCAGTTCAGTCGCTCAGTCTTGTCTGACTCGTTGTGACCCCATGGACTGCAGCACACCAGGCTTCCCTGTCCATCACCAACTCCCAGAGCCTACTCAAACTCATGTCCATCACGTCAGTGATGCCATCCAACCATCGCATCCTCTGTTGTCCCCTTCGCCTCCTGCTGCTAGTTGTCAATAAGTTCTTCCTAAGGGTTCATTTCTAATGATGAGGGAACTGCTGGTGTGAGTCCTTGGGAGAGTGTTGAGTGGGGAGGGGACTTTGCAGCGGTGTGTGGCTGGAAGGGGCAGAGGAGGACAGGGAGGAGAAGACTGCAAAGTGTCCTTCAAGGGCCATCAGAGAAGAACCTCACTCCGTCATTACCAGCCACCCTGCCTACCCCGTCTGTCACCCTATCTCCCAGCCCTGCTTCCTCCTACTCTTCTCTCCACGAAACAATAATAAAAACTTGAAACTCGAAAATTTTTCCTACCATGCCGAGAAGAGACAGTCCATACAAACAGCATTTTAAAAAGACCAGTTCTGTGCTTTCCTTCTGTTGACTCTCTGAAGATATCACAAGAGAATCCACTTTGTTTGTTTGTGCTTTATTACTGGATTTCTGTCCAAGATTCAGTGGCTTTTATTTAACTTGTGATTTGAACAGTTGATTTTTCACATGATAAAGATGCATGTGCTTTGTCAGCAAAAACTCTAGTTTTCAACTTTAAAATCCATACAAAACGTGTGAAGAAAGCCATATATTTTCAAATAAGTACACTTAAAGAATATAACTAAAGTAACACTAGAATTGATACATCAGACCTTTTATTGAGGTTAGGAAAACGGATTGTTTTTGCTTTATGGTTTTGAACTCACAGTTCTGGAATTCAACAAAAGTTTTGCATTTTAAAAATCTAATATTGCTTTGTAAATAAAGTGGTGTTTTATCCACTTTTTTGAAAAAATGCCCAAACAAGGTTTTCACAGTATATGGACAGATGTTCTTTTAATTTTTAGGTCAATCTTCTTCTGCATTGGAAACTTTAATATATTCAGTGGATTCTGAATAAGTAAAGAACCTTAGGACATAGCCCAGGGCTTATTCCTATTGTAAGCTCTTAGCAAGTGCTGACTGTGGACCTACTGTGTGCCAGGCACTATGCCCATCAGGCTGTAGGAGTACCAAGAGGCATTTGGTACTTGGTCTTGGTGTTTGGTCTTCAAGTGATGACTCTTAGACTTACATATAGGGCTGCACAGAACAAAGAACATTTGAGCCACCTCAACAAGGGAGATATGAGCAGATGGACCACTTTATGTCCAGACGCAATCTCATTTCAGTACCTGATCATTCCTCTGGCATCCCTTTGCCCTGGTGTATATAGGTGTATGTGCATGCATGCTAAGTTGTTTCAGTCATGTCTGACTCTTTGTGGCCCTGTGGGCTGTAGCCCCCCAGGCTCCTCTGTCCATGGGGAGTCTCCAGGCAAGAACACTGGAGTGGGTTGCCATGCCCTCCTCCAGGGGATCTTCCAAACCCAGGGATCGAAGCCACATCACTTATGTCTCTTGCATTGGCAGGTGACTTCTTTCCCACTAGCACCACCTGGGAAGATGACAGATCCAGTGTCTTTTTCTTAAGTCTTTTATCCCTGGCGTGTTCAATGAGGAGTAGAGCGAGAAATCTAGCCAACCTGGATGCTCCATCCACCCATACCTAGGGCTGCCTGCCCACTGCCATGGGGTGCCGCTATCAAAGATGGGTTCTGCAGTCGATGATCACCTGTCCCATTGGGGGATAAGTCCTTGTTATTCACACCTGGCCGGTGCCCCCAGAGTGCCTCCCACTACCCTCTGAGGTTCTAACTCTTCCAGTTGGTGTTTGCATGCTCAGCCATTATTTTCCAAAGCATAATGCCATACTGTGGGGGTGGGGGAAGGGGGCGGTGTCCCAAGGGGACTCTGACTCCATCACAGTGGGGCTGGAGCAGCCAGAGGCAGGAACAATGGATGCCGGCTCACTTGCCATTCACATAGCTCAAGAGTGGTTTCTTTTACCAAACAAAGACCGTTTGGCTCTGGGTACGGTTTCTGTCCTTGCCTTCTCCCTGGAGTGTAAAGCCATCCTGCTGGAAAGGCGGGGCAGACAAGACCCAGCCTGTGCCCCAGCCTCGCCAAGCTGTGCGGCCCCACAGCAGACCTGCGTGCCCCTACTGCCCCCAGGAAGGGAACCTTTTTCTTTGTGCAAGGGCGACAGGCTTTTCATCCCGCCGGGAGCTGACCACTGGTCAGGCTTCATCCCCAAATGGGCGCCTTTATCCAGTGCTCACAAAGGCACCCTCTAAGCTGAGATGGTCCTGTACCCAAGGCTAACACATTTTAGAACTCAGCATCACCTGTTAGCCTGTAGCAGTGGCTGAAACACTAAAACTCATTCTCACCTGTTAGATAAGAACGTGCCTGTTAAGCCTGATTGCACTAGACCTCAAGCTAAGACCAGAGAAGAGCTGTCAGGAACGGCCCTGTAACCAGTTCCGCTTTCTCTTCTAGAGCCTGCTCAGGATGGCAGGGTCTCCCTGACACTCAGCTTCTCTCAGTCTCTATTCCTAATCTGAACAGGTTCTCCTTCACGGCTGCTTCCTCATCCATCTACCTCCACAAACCCTGGCTTCTACCTCCCCTCCCGCAACTTAACCTGTGCTTCCTCTTAGCTCTCATCTTTATATGTACCTGGAAATGTTTCTTCGTATTTTTTAGTTCAGATTTTCTAGAAAAGATCCACTGTCTGAAGTCATAGGTCACACAGAGGTCATGAAGCCATTGTCTGTCTTGATCCAATACCCATGCAAACTCGAGCCAGTGGTGGCCTGAAGGGTGAAGTGAGTACAT
The DNA here is from genome assembly GCA_006410635.1 of Cephalophus harveyi. NCBI lineage: Eukaryota > Metazoa > Chordata > Mammalia > Artiodactyla > Bovidae > Cephalophus > Cephalophus harveyi. The sequence continues at coordinate 133,988 of SJYT01074206.1, read as the reverse complement.
AGTGCCATCAGGGTCACTTAGGAAGAACCAAGCCAGGGCAGTTTCCTTCCTTCAGTCAATATCTCATTCATTCATTCATTCAAATATTTCCGGAGGCAAAGGCTGCTGTGTGCTGTCACAGTTCTAGGCTCTAGGTTCACACAGGTGAGCAGATACAGGCTCTGCAATTTGAGGGGTCAGATTGAAAGCAGAAAGGTTATGGCCAGCTGGAGATAGCAGCAGATCCAGTGGTCTAAGGCATTGTTACCAGCCACGTTTATGCTCAAAACCTGACTGGTGATTTCATGCCTGTTGTTCTTGTTTTCAGAGGAGCCACACAGAGTGAATTATCCCTAACCTGGGGAAGCTCTGGTGGGCATCGGTAATTCTGTGGTAGCTCCGAGACTGCTGGCAAAGCTGTGGATTTGTTTTGAGCCCAGCCACTGTAGGGAGGACACTAGGCTAGGGGGCATAGCTTTTTTTTCCTTCATTCATTTAATCAAGAAACAGCTAGTGGGCTAAACACAGAGGCTGCAAAGACATCCCTGAGGAAAAGTGAGGGGAAGACAGTCAAGTGAACCAGTGACTGCAGTGCCAAGTGGTCTGAGCTCTGTCTTGTGCCTCTTGTGGGCCTCGGGGAGAACGTAGAAGACTCAGCTATTTGAAATGGCTTGGAGGAGGGTAATCAGGAAGGGCTTCCTGAAAGAGGTGAAACTTGTACTGCCTCCAGGCAACAGAAGGAATAGGAAGGTGGAGCTGGGTGGACTACAGGAGGAGTATTTGGGGAGAAGAAAGAGTAGAGAAAAAGCACCACGGCTGGAGAGAAGCCGGCATCCTCAGAAAACACCAGTTCATTTGGCTCTCAGTAGGGTCCTGGGGGAGAGAAGGGAGGTTAGGTGTGGGCCAAGTCTAGAACACGAGAGCTTCCTGTGTCTGAACGCTTCCTGGGGAACACAGTTTAGGTGACATTTGTAAGGCATTTGCCGGCTTGATAGGGGGCATGTTCGGAATATATTCTGACATGGACTCTGAGGGACAGCCAGAAAAGCTTTGAGACCCAGAATCACGGTTATTATCTATGTGATCTTGGTCAGCTTACTTCCCCTCCTTCTCCTGGCTTCCTTATATCTGACCTGGAAATGATTAGTAATGGTGACACCCAGCTCACAGGGTTCATGGGAGGCTGACACTGTGAAGGTGCTTTTGAACTTGAAAGTGCCGTGTAAGTGGTGGCACCTCAGGCGCTCGTCCATTACAAGACTTACTGTGGTGAGTTATACTGCTCATTCTTCATGCACTGAAAACAAATTATGTTTTATTGATTTTTTTTCATTCTTAGTGCCAGGTATGGGGCCTGGTATATAGTAGGTGCTTACTAAATATTTATAGACTTAATGCATGTATTCCCTAAAAGTCAGGCTGTTGTTAGTGTGTTTTTGTTTTCTTTCTTTACATTTTTTTTTTTTTAAAGGCAGGCCATGCATCAGGTGGGATCTTTGTTCCCCAAGCAGGGATCTAACCCGAACCCCTTGCATTGGAAGTGCAGAGTCCTGACCACTGGACTGCCAGAGAAGTCCCTAAAAGTCAGTTCTTTTGACGTGAAGTTGCAAATCAAAAAACTAGGCAAATTGATAAAAAAAAAAAAAAGAATGGAAAGTTGGGTAGAAGTTATGATTCTCTAAGGTTTAGAACACACAAAAACTCTAACTGGAGTGTTCTTTTTATTTATTTTTAATTGGAGGATAATTGCTTTACAGTATTGTGTTGCTTTCTGCAACCAGAGTGTTTTCGAAGAGCAGTTGATGAGACACTGAGCGTTTCCTTGGGAGTATTGTGCAAACCTCACTTCACAACATCTTCATAGAAGTACTTTGTGAAAGGGAGATGGTGAATGTCAGTCCCGCTGCAGGCTAGTGCTGATGGAGGCCAAGTAAGCCAGATTCTGCAGCTTTCCTGCAGGGGGTTGCATGCACGAGTGTGGGCAGGAGGGCTTAGAAGGAAGTGAACGCTCAGGCAAAACCAGTCCTGCATTATTTACACACGCTATCATGTTTCGTCTTTATAACCACCCTGTGACATAGCTGTGTATCAGCTCCATTCTTTTTTAAGTTTTTTTTTTTTTTTTTTGCACCATGTGATAGGCAGGATCCTAGCTCTTAGGAAATGGCAACCCACTCCAGTGTTCTTGCCTGGAGAATTCCAGGGACGAGGGAGCCTGGTGGGCTGCCGTCTATGGGGTCGCACAGAGTCGGACACGACTGAAGCGACTTGGCAGCAGCAGCAGCAGCTCCCCAGCCAGGGATAGAACCTGTGCCCCATGCGAGGCAGTGAGGAGTCCTAACCGCTGGACCACTGGGGAAGTCCCTCAGCTCCACGTTTTAAATAACGAAACTAGCTTCAGAAAAATGGAGCAGTCACCCATGTCCCGCAGGTAGAACTGATATTTGTTGACTTCAAAGCTCACACTCTCATCCTTACTGCATTAGACCTACCGCACAGCCATCGCCCCTCAAAGAAAATGACTCATATGTACCCTCTACCACCAGGGAAGAAATCCAGTCACGTTTTACTCTATAAATACTATTCTGAGCGAGATCATCAGAATATGCATCTATTTCTATCAAAAGATCATTTTCAAGCCTCAAGCAGTTGTCTATTTTAAGGTCTACCCAACACTTCACGTTTCTAGTGTAAACAACACATTTGAATTCACTCTAACGGGATTCTGGGATCCAGTATTTTCAGACAAGCGCGCTTCAGTTTTCATTACTGAGGCACGGTCTTTTAACCTAAAACTTCTCAATCTTGGAGTCATGTTTTGAATTCATGCCCCGTAGCTCTGTCTTGTCTCAAAGTACAAGTGTAGTTTCAGTTACAGTGAAGCTCAAGAAGAAAACCCTGAAGCAGCTTTAGTGTTTTTTAAATCCTCTACCGGGTGACTCATTATCTTTGATCACACTAGCTGAAATTTGCACAGAGAAGTGGGTTGCATGGCTTGCCCTTAGAAGGGTTTCTGAGATCTAGCTCACTGTGTGACCTATTGGCTAAAACTTGACATTTATATACCTTACTTAGCAGTTTCTTGATGCCTCTGTGAAAGCTTGAGAAAAAGTAGCTATTGCTTATCGCTTATAACAGGAAGAAACTTGTGACTTGAAGAAAAATGCATTATCTGTCTCCAGAGCTCAGGGCTATGACCAGGGCAGGAATATCATTGGTACGATGCTTCAGTTTTGATTGGCAGCTCACATATTTTAAGTATGTGACATATAATTTATGGCCATGATTCGGGCTGATAGAGTTGGTCTGTAATCTTTTGCCTTCATGTATATTTTTACCTACCTGAATGGCATCTATTTTTTTACAGTTCAGTTCAGTTCAATCGCTCAGTCGTGTCCGACTCTTTGCGACCCCATGAATCGCAGCACGCCAGGCCTCCCTGTCCATCACCAGCTCCCGAAGTTCACTCAGACTCATGTCCATCGAGTCCGTGATGCCATCCAGCCATCTCATCCTCTGTCATCCCCTTCAGGTCACATTTAAATTAGATAATAATTAAGAAACCTAAACATCAATAACAAACATTCATTAAACCCCTCTTCTCCAACCTACTGGGCTTTATAAATCTTAGATTTCTCTCCTCTGGATGAAGGGTACAGAAAGATGTGATGATGACAAAGAATGTGATTTATATTTAATAAATGTAATAGCACATAGCATGTGTGTCTTCAGATGCATATTGTCCTTTAGAATTGTGATCTGTTTATTCCAATTATGGGAGATATGCTTATTTCAATTAGGATTCTACTGGGGAAAACAAACTTTATGATTAAAATGTTCGATCCTTCATTTTATCCACTTTCCCTGATTATGGCACAATTGTAGCTGTTTCTAAAAATCATGAGACATAGATTTACTGTCAGTAAGGAAGATTTGAAGAGACATTCCAGAAATGGCTGGGGTATTGGCCACATTGTGGGAATACATTTATAGTTTCCCAGTGTGATTATTTTGGTGGGAAAAACAATCATATGGATATCTAAGTCATTTGTATGACATTATAGTAATAGTTCACGCGAGGTTCAGTTCAGTTAAGTTGCTCAGTCGTGTCCGACTCTTTGCGACCCCATGAATCGCAGCACGCCAGGCCTCCCTGTCCATCACCAACTCCCAGAGTTCACTCAGATTCATGTTCATCGAGTCAGTGATGCCATCCAGCCATCTCATCCTCGGTCGTCCCCTTCTCCTCCTGCCCCCAATCCCTCCCAGCATCAAAGTCTTTTCCAATGAGTCAACACTTCACATGAGGTGGCCAAAGTACTGGAGTTTCAGCTTCAGCATCATTCCCTCCAAAGAAATCCCAGGGCTGATCTCCTTCAGAATGGACTGGTTGGATCTCCTTGCAGTCCAAGGGACTCTCAAGAGTCTTCTCCAACACCACAGTTCAAAAGCATCAATTCTTCAGCACTGAGCCTTCTTCACAGTTCAACTCTCACAACCATACATACGAGGTAGTATGTGCTAAACAAGCAGGTCTGTTAGGACCATTGATGTAGTGACTCTGAGGCTGAGGAAGTAAAGAAGACAATGTGATGTTTATGGGAGAGATTCAGTAAGACATGAATGAGAGGGTTATTAAGTCACAGCAAGGATTTGCTCAAAATGAACAATTTTCCATAGCCAGTAATAGAGACTCCCTTGTTTGAAAGAAGAGATGCAAGAGCTTTGGATCCTTATACAAAGGATCCAAGATCCTTTGTATAAGGATGCAAGCTGTTCAGAACCAATAAACAGAGCTGTGTATCGTGAAGACCTAGAACCAGGAGCTGATAAGTTACCTGTGGCCAAGAAGGGCACTGTTTCTCTCTCTTCCCATCACTTTTTCTTTCTAGGGCCATATCAATCAGTCCGTCTATAATCTTTCTATCCATTCATGCCTCCATCCATCCATGCATCCTCTCGTACCAGATTTCTCTGCTGTTAGGAGCACAGGTCTCCTCAGAGTGTCTGCGTTCACTTGTCTTCAGGTAGAGCAAACAGAGACTCCTCGATGTCCCTGGAACTCAGCTCCGAATGCCCAGCCTGGGCCAGCTGGTCATTTGACCACTAGCTGTATCCATCATGTGGGATGCAGGATACCTCTCTTATAGGTATAGAGAGGGTGATTCTTAGATTAGAGATGGTTAGAATGTGGAAACCCACCAACAGTTACCTCAGTGTGCCAGAGGACTAATAAGGTGAGGAATTCCTGGGCTTCTGGGAAGGGACAGAGAAAAGCTAAGGCCTGTTAAGGTCAGAGAGAAGAAAAAGAGTGCGGTGGATGGAGGCCACTAGGAATTTTCCAGATTAGGAATATGGGATTAACAGATATAAATACAGACAGCTGCAGAAGGAGAAAGAACGTGTTTTGAACTTTCTGATGCTGAAAAACCTACCTTGTCCATCACAATCCGTGTGTGAAAGTCCCCCCATCCTGCTTCCCGCTGTGGCCGTGGCTGCCGCCCCTGCCTTCTCTTCTGCGCACGCGCACATCCTTCAGCTGCCACTCTTTTGCTCCAGGTCAGTCCCTTGATCACGTTTGCAGGCACTCACCTGTGTTAAACTGTTACTGAGGACGCGGGTGGAGGTGTCTTGATATGATTCAGCTGGTCCCTGTGCATCAGCAAGGATGCTCTTAATCCCAGGCTGTGGTTTTCAGCCATGCTCAGCTCGCTGCTCTGTTCATAGTCAACAGGACAAAGGCAGGCCCCAAACGACAAGTTAGAGCCCGAGTCAGCACCCCCGCTCCCCTGGTAAGCACAAAGTCCACCATTTTCTTCTAGAAGGGGTGATGTTACAGTGCATCAGAGCCGTCATCGGCGTCCACATCTGACTTAGGTGACACGGTTACAGTATTCAATTTCTCAAACGTTACTGTGCTTATGAATCACCGAGGATCTCGTTGAAATTCAGTCGGGGTGGAAATCAAGCTTCTGCGTTTTTTATAAACTTCTAAGCTTGGCTGACGCTGGTGGTCCATGAACCTCACTTTGAGGAGCAAACCTCTGTGGATAGCTTTCATTCAGCTTGTCAACTATTTTAAGGATGGATTCCTTCTAGCATTAATGTAGCTTACAGTTCTATCCATGGAAACTTCTGTGCTGCTTGAAAGTCTGGTTTGGCTTTCCTGTTTGGTAAGCTTGACTATATATTATTTATAGTCGATGGAAACGCTGAGAGATTTAGTGAGAGGGTGCCTTTAGAACTTCCACCCATGCAGGATATTTTGCTTTAAGACTGCCCATGTGAATTGGCTCCTGGAATTTTATCTGTAAAGGCTTTTTATGTCTAGTGTCTAGCAGATTTTCAGATAGCAGGATGTAGAGACAGCTAGAATCTGAGATGTAATTTTCATATAACACTGTATTAGTTTTAGGTGTACAACATAATGTTTGATGTTTGTGTTGTGAAATGATTATTAGAAATTTGTACGCTTTGACCTAGAATTTTAAACTTTAATTCAGAATTTTGTTTAACTTAAGATTAGAACACTTTATTCACTGGAAACTCAAGACCCAAATCCAGGTTTTGAGATGGTATTACCCCAAACATGAAAAAACAAGAGTTCAGCTTTTATGTTTTCTTTTATACTTTTTCTTTCTTGTTTTAAATTGAGGTATATTACTTTACAATGCTGTACAACAAAGTGAATTAGCTCTCTATATACATTGATCCCCTCCCTACTGGCCCTTCAGTTTCCCCCACCCCCGTGCAGGCATCCACTTAGGTCACTTTTGAAAAGTTTTCCATCTGTGGAGTGCTTTTCTTTCCTCATTTCTCAGTCTCTGTGATGCCTTTTCTAGATAAGAGGGAGGGGCTGAAGGGGACTGGAGCTGAGGTTATTGACGCCCAGACCAAGGCTTCTCATGGGCATGAGAAGGAAGGGAGGCCTCAGGAACTTCTGCCCTGATGGGCTGGGAATGGACCTCCTTCCAAGGTGACTGCAGATGCTAAGATGCACCTGAGAATCCGAATGTTGGTGGTGCCTCTGAGAATCATGAGGGTGCTGGATAACAGGCAGATTTCAGGATAAGAAGATACACTGGGCTTGTCAACCGTGGTTGATACTACAATCCCGTGGAAAATACCCTTTAGAAATAAGAAGTACAACAGTGGGGAGAAACTACAGCTCTAATGGAGAACTCTGATTTATGGTGTCCATCATGTGAGTTTATTATTGCCTTGGATAATGCCCGAATTTTCCTCTGTAACCACTTCATTCAACAAATACTTAACAAAATACATTTATTTATTTATTTGGCTGTGCTGGGTCTTAATTGCGGCAATGGCACCCTACTCCAGTACTCTTGCCTGGAAAATTCCATGGATGAAGGAGCCTGGTGGGCTGCAGTCCATGGGGTCGCTGAGTCAGACACGACTGAGCGACTTCACTTTCACTGTTCACTTTCATGCATTGGAGAAGGAAATGGTAGCCCACTCCAGTGTTCTTGCCTGGAGAATCCCAGGGACGGGGGAGCCTGGTGGGCTGCCGTCTATGGGGTCACACAGAGTCGGACACGACTGAAGCGACTTAGCAGCAGCAGCAGCAGCTGGGTCTTAATTGCAGCACACAAGATCTTCGATCTTCATTGTAATACATGGGATCTCTAGTTGCGTCATGAAAATTCTTAGTTGCAGCATGTACGATCAGGTTCCCTGATCAGGGATCAAACCCAGGCCATCTACATTGGGAGCACGAAGGCTTAGTCACTGGACCACCAGGAAGTCCTAACAAATAATTATTAAAGCAACAAGTATGCAGTAAACGTGAACTTCTCGTATGAATTATAAACTGTGTCCCTTCTCTTTGAGTGTAGCATTTGAGTTTTAGACTTTTGTCATCTCCATACTGCCTCGCTTACAGTAGTTGCTTATAAAGCACATTTTGGAAGTGATAGATTATAGTTGGGACAACTTGTAGGCACCTAGAAATGGTGAGAAGCCAGTGAGTAGGATAAGGGAGAAAGGCATGGCAAGGGAGGTTAGGAGTATTCAGATCACCTACGAGAACCTAAAGAATCAACACTTTAAAGACCTCATTGGATTGGAAGGAAGTTACTGAAATTCACAGCGAAAGCACTTTCACTGAAGTTGGGGGAATGGAAGGAAACTCAGAGAGGCACAGGGGGAACTGGGTTGAAGTGTAGTTTCAAAACCAGGGCCACGGATGGAAATAAAGGGTGGGGCGTGAAGGAAATAACCACCCAAAATAAAAGTCTTGCTATGAAGCAATACTTTTCACATGGTCCCTTTCAGTAATCCTTCATTACCATGGTATTCAGTGCTCGGTTGTGTTCGTTTATGGAGGATATTAAGCATGTAGAGGGCTTCCCTGGTGGCTCAGACAGCAAAACATCTGCCTGCAGTGCGGGAGACCCGGGTTCGATTCCTGGGTCAGGAAGATCCCCTGGAGAAGGGAATGGCAATCCACTCCAGCCCTCTTGCCTGGAAAATCCCATGGACAGAGGAGCCTGAAAGGCTACAGTCCATGGGATTGCAAAGAGTCGGACATGACTGAGCGACTTCACTTTCACTTTCTAGCATGTAGAAGATGGTGCTTTATCAGGATTAAATACAGTAAACCAAGACAAGTGTAGGGAGCATAGGAAGACTGGAATGATCTGTGAGTCAGGCACCTGTCACTTGCCAGGTATTTAAGGAGTGAAGTGAACACTGTATTTAATCTAAATACTTAAACATGCTTATCCCAAACTGGAAATGTGCCCTCAGGACTAAAGCCCATGCACATTTATCGATCCGTCAGTGATGTTCAGCAAGTATTTACTGAGTCTTTACTATGTGCCAGTAAGAAAACAAAATCCAGCCCTTGGAGCCTATATTACAGCAGAGAATGTTAAAGATAAACAAATGCTAGTTAAAGTTGAAAGGACAGATTCTGAGCAGTAACATTCTAGGCAATAGGGAAAAGAGTTCAGGATGGACCAAACTCAACTTCACTTTGTACAGAGGTGGCTGGGTGTTTTAAAGCAGGGCTCCCCAACGTCCCAGATCTGAGGCTTGATGCTCTGAGGTGGAGCTGATGTAATGATAATAGAAATAAAGTAACAATAAGTGTAATGCATTTGAATCATCCCCAGACAGTCATCCCCACCTCAGTCCATAGAAAAACTGTTTTCCATGAAATCAGTCTTTGGTGCCAAGGTTAGGGACTGCTGTTTTAAAGGAAGAGGCAGGAGTAAAGAGGGAGGTAGGCAGGGGCTTAGTAGGGTCGGGACATTAAAAAAATCAAAAAGTGTGAAAAGCGGGGGGTGCATGTGAAACCCATTTGGCCTGGTTTGCTGGTGCTTTTTGCTTACCACTTATGGAAGTTCCACTTTATTTCTATTATTATTACATCAGCTCCACCTCAAATCATCAGGCATTAGGTCTGGGAGGTTAGAGACCCCTGCTTTAAAACACCCAGCCACCTCTGTACAAAGTGAAATTGAGTTCAGTCCATCCAGGACTCTTTTCCCTGTTGCCTATAATATTACTGCTCAGAATCTTCCCCCTACCAGAGGCTGGAAGTCAGGGGGCCCTATGTTCAGATTGGTTGGAACAAATAGTAAATTCTTTGGCACCCTTCAGTTTTCTTAGGCAGGCACTTTAAGGGGGACTAGGGTCATCCCAGGGAAGCAGCTTGAGCTGTTAAAAACTAGGTGAGCATTTTTTCAAATATCTGTAGGCTAAGGTTGAGGCCAAGTCAGGAAGAGGGCTCAGAGGAGCCTGGCGAAAATTTTATCATAGAGGTAATCTTTGTCACAGGAGAGAGACAGAAAATAAAATAAATTTAAAAATAATAGAGGTGATAATAGGAATTTCCCTGGTGGTCCAGTGGTTAAGACTCCAAGCTCCCAATGTGGGGAGCATAGGTTTGATCCCTGGTCAGGGATGCTGCATGCTGTGTGTTTGGAATTAGAGCCTGCATACTGCAACCATTTGGCCAGTGCAGCCAAATATATATATATTTAAATCTACTCTCTTGGAAACAAAAAAAAAAAGATGGTGGTAATAAAGTGCAAGAGGAACAGGGAATACGGGGGTGGAGGTGTGGAGATTGCAACCTTAGATACGATAGTCAGGACGGGCCTCACTGAGAAGGCACCATCGGGGAAAGCTCTGAGAAGTGATGGTGAGATACCTGAGGGAAGAGCCTTCCGGGCAGAGGGAACGGACAGGGTGAAGGCTCAGAGGTCAGGATATTTTCTGTGTCGGTGGAACAGAAAAAAGACCTGAAAGATAGAGTGAATTGGGAAGAGCAAGAGCAGGCCATGGGCCTCTATAGACTGTTTCACTGATGTCAGTTTTTCTCTGAGTGAGATGGTAAGTCAGTGGAGGACTTGGGCAGAGGGGCTCCATATTTTCTGATGAAGTAAATGTGGAAAGTGGACTTGGGGAAACAGCTGCTTTTACCAATATCCACAGATCTGACAGGGCTGGGGTGTCTGCCTCTTCCTTTCCACTCCCTTAGTTAATGGGCAGTGAGAAATGAAATATTTCCTGCCATATTAGTAAACACAGAATGCCACAGTCATCACTGGGTGGTGAGCTGGTGAACCCTGAGGGAACTCAGAAAACAAAGAATACCTGCCATCTGGCAGCCATCAGACTGCGGCCACACCCTAGGTGAGCCTGAGGCAACTCATGACATGAAGACATCAGGATACAGGCCCAGAGAGCTGAGGTACGTATCAAAGGAATGCTTTCAGTGAGCCCAGACTGTTGCATCTTCCCATACATGGTTTAGTCGCTAAGTTGTGTCTGACTCTGCGACTCCATGGACTGTAGCCTGCCAGGCTCCTTCTGTCCATGGGATTTCCCGGGCAAGAGTACTGGAGTGGGTTGCCATTTCCTTCTCCAGGGGATCTTCACAACCCAGTAATCAAACCTGGGTCTCCTGCATTGCCGGAGGATTTGTTACTGACTGAGCTATGAGGGAAGCCCATATGTAGAAAAGCACTGAATTCCTTAACTTGGGGTACATGGTTTTCCTTTAATCGATGATAATCTTTTGAGTTCAGAATAGCTGCCCTTTGTTGCAAGACATCTGTGTAACCTGGCTTCCCCCTCCTCTGCACCGCTCCCCGCAACCTGCACCTCCTCAGGACAGGGTCACTTGAAATGCTGCCTCTCAGGCTTGAAGTCCTAAAAATTCCTGCCAAATAAAACATAACTTAATTTTTAGGTTGTGAATATTTTGAAGTTGACAGAATAATTAGCAAATTAGTGGGCCCTCTAAAGTCAATGTTTTTAAAGGATATTTGTTTATTTATTTGGCTGCACTGGGTGTTAGTTGTGACACTCAGAATCCTTTAGTTCCAGCACGAACTTGTGGCGTGTGGGACATAGGATCTAGTTCCCTGACTGGGAATTGAACTCAGGCCCCCGGTATTGGGAGCTTGGAGTCTTAGCCACTCAACCACTGGGGAAGTCCTTCTAAAGTTAACATTATGTGAAAGCAGCTGAACTAATCAATGACCTTTAGAATGTCCTCATCTAACCCCAGCAATTCACACTGAGATTGAAGAAGTACCAAAACAACAGTTTTCCACTTTTCCAGCCTCAGTAAAATCATTTTATATTTTTTTCCATAATTAAAATATATAATATATTCTTGATGCAGATATGAAAGAAGTATAGTTTCTTTCACATACCCTCAACCTCATCTGTTTTCAACTGGTGTCCTTTTAGACTACTACTGTGGAAATACACATGAATATATAAAAATCATTTTTTTCTTCTTCACAAATTTGGGATTATGTTTGCATCATCTATGAAAACTGAATCTTGTAGTCAAAAGTTTCTTGAACATTCTTTTGTGTCAATGTACACAATTTTCTCTCATTTTTAAGTTTGTAGAAAATTTCAGTCTATCTATCGTATTTTGGACAAGCACTTCCCTGTTGATAAACATTGTATTTTCTGCTGTGCTTTCGATTTTACAAACAACGTTCAGTGAACCTTGGATGTGTATGTCTTTCTGAACATGTGGGTGTATTTCCATGAGAATATGCCCAAATCAACAGTGATCAGTCTTTACAATCTAATAGGCACTACTATATTTTCTTCTGAAGTTTGTCTAAATGTACACACCCAGGAGAATGTGGGAGCACCCATTTCCCCACACCCTCCCCAGGACCGACAACGATCAACATTTTTTAGCTTTTGCTAGTTTAAGACAGATAGATTGTCTGTAGTTTTCTTTTTTTGTGGTATCTTTGTCTGGTTTTGGTATCAGGGTGATCGTGGCCTCATAGAATGAGTTTGGAAATTTTCCATCCTCTGCAATTTTTAGGAACAGTTTCAAAAGGATAGGTGTTAGCTCTTCTCTAAATGTCTGATAGGATTCGACTGTGAAGCTATCAGGTCCCAGACTTTTTTGTTTATTGGGAGTTTTTAAATCACAGTTTCAGTTTCAGTGCTTGTGACTGGCCTGTTCATATTTTCTACTTCTTCCTGGTTCAGAAAGATGGATAGATGGTCTTTAGTTTTACATTTCTATGATCACTGCTTTACTTAGCAGGTGTTTTATATCTTCAGCCATTTGTATTTTTTTCCTCTGACTCTGATTACTGCTGTACTTAGCAAATATTTTATATCACTAGCCATTTGTACTGTTTTTCCCTCTGTGATCTTCCTATATGTTTCTTCCTCCTGGTTTTCTAGTACGTTACTTCTTAGCTCTTAGCTCTTGGTAATTACAGGTAATAGTCCTTCATCTGTTGCATACATTGGATGTACGCATTTTCTATGATTTGGTTGCTTTCACTTTGTTCTCAGTACCTCTCTGGGTCAGGAACAGATCTGGTCTTGATGTGTGAAGGTACATGTTTACACACATTTGGAAGATTTACAAATATGCCATATATGTCTCCACTGGTTTGAAATGCCCTTCAGTAAAAGCCATTCCGGCTTCTGTGATTCTTATCTTCCACCTCTAGTGTGGGAGGCTTCCTGCTTTGCTTTTGTCTGTGCCTTTGCATAACTTCATTTAACCAGAGGGAAAACAGAGAGAAGATATATACAATCAGGACAGGTTACTGTGAACAGCTGTGAAATTCAGGATATTTTCTGGGCAAATAAAAATGGGACACCACCCTGCTTGAAGCGTATTTTCTATTGTCGTTGTTGGACAGATTGAGAGGTGTTACTTGGAGCCAAAGCCTTATCACTTTAACACCAGCACTGCTGCTAAATTTCATTGCCTCCAGCCCCAGATCCTTGTGTAAGTTTGGAAACAGCTAATATAACCATCTGTGAAAACTTGTGGGAAAAAAGAAGTGGGAGGTATCTTTCTGGTCTGTCTTGTTCTTTACCATGATGATCAACAGAAATACTGTACATTTCATTTATCAGTTTACTTTCTGCTTTTCTTTTCTATAATCTACATTCCTAAATTTCTGTCCATAGAGGAACAAATAAAATGTCTGACCACTTCATCGAAGGGTCAGAATTTTCCTTGATTAGATAGTAACCCCAGCCACCTGTTTGAGTAATTTTTTTCCAAACTAATCATGTGAATTGCCTTGTTTTGGTCACATTTTGACACCCCCACCTACTCCCATCTTGCCACCATTACTCACAGGTAAAATCTAATTATCACTTTGAGATGGTTTCTTGTCACATAATATAATCACAGGCACAAAAGAATTCAGGAAACTTGACATTTAGTGGTTTTTTTTTTAATTGTTGTTTTTTTAAACTGATGTTTTAAGCTGATATTTTACAATTATTAAAACATGGGAAAAGGGGAAAAAAAGGAAGGAAGGAGAAAAGGAGGAAGGAAGGGTACCACATATTTTACTAATTAACCAATTTGTAGTGTTGCAGGCATGCATGCTTACTCATGTATGACCCTTTTCGACCCCACAGATTGCAGCCCACCAGGCTCCTCTGTCCATAGGACTTCCCAGGCAAGAATACTGGAGTGGGTTGCCATTTCCTCCTCCAGGGGATCTTCCTGACCCAGGGATCAAACCCATATCTCCCGTGTCTCCTTGGTGGATGGATTCTTTACCACTGAGCCACCTGGGAAGCCCCATTTGTAGTGTTTCATGGAAGTTAGTAGTAGAAGTGACGGTGAAAACTCAAGATGTGTAAGAAACAAATGAATAAGGAACAGATTTCAAGGACTTCAGGCAGGTTTCTGTTCTCAGATTGTTCAACACAGAATTTTATGACACCAGGTACTCAATCAGCCAATTCCAGGTCATCCCAGACTTTAGTCCTTGGAGTCATTTATTTCAAAATGTTAAGTGTGGACTTTTGGTCTAGGCAGCTTCAATGCACCCAGGTGCCAGGTATAAAAAGTGGGCGAAGAACTAATGGAAATGATGCTTGCTTGTCTTCCTCCATCCTAGAAGCCACATTTGTCTTTGAAATAAAAATAAGGTGAGAATGAAACGGCTGACTCGCCCTAGACTCCCTTAAAGGGGGCCAGAAGAATTGGCTGAGCAGAGTGCATCAATAAGAGATTCATTTGATTTGACAAACTTTCCATTTTAAAGATAAACATGACATTACTTTGCCAACAAAGGTCCATCTAGTCAAAGCTATGGTTTTTCTAGTGGTCATGTAAGGATGTGAGAGTTGGAGTATAAAGAAAGCTGAGCACTGAACTGTGGTGTTGGAGAAGACTCTTAAGAGTCCCTTGGACTGTAAGGAGATCCAACCAGTCCATCCTAAAGGAAATCAGTCCTAAATATTCATTGGAAGGACTGATGCTGAAGCTGCAACTCCAGTACTTTGGCCACCTGATGCCAAGAACTGACTCATTGGAAAAGCCCCTGATGCTGGGAAAGATTGAAGGTGGGAGGAGAAGGGGAACACAGAGGATGAGATGGTTGGATGGCATCACTGACGCAATGGACATGAGTTTTAGTAAACTCTGCGAGTTGGTGATGGACAGGGGGGCCTGGCATGCTGTAGTCCACAGGGTCACAAACAGTTGGACACAACTGAGGGACTGAACTGAAGGAGAAAGGCCATCTAATGGCCATTCACATTGGTCAGTGTGTAAATTAATTTGATCTTCATCATAACTGTGGTTTATAGAGAAGTTCACTGTTAACATATTTGATTCTCATAATTTCAGTCTCCCCTTGACTCTCATTTAACCCATTTGACAGATGAGAGAAGTGCGAGATAGCCTTGGGTCATACAGCTAGTGAATGCCAAGTGGCTTCAAACTCAGGTCTTCTGATTCCAGGTCTCAACTGCTGCCATCACACCAGCTAATCAGATAATTTACACTCCCACATCTGTGCGAGTGGCCATCTTGGTTGGGGATTGGAGGAGGAGGAAAGAGAAGAATATGGATGTGTCAGAGGCAGGAGGGCAGTGGGAGACCCAACCTGGCAGTGGGATGGCTCCTGCTTCCTGCACAGGGTCTGGATGCTTGATCACTGGCCTGGCTCTCAGAGCCTGCTCCAATGCCTCTGAAACTGGAAAAATTGCATCTAGGGAGAGGGGTGCTCTGAGGAACTCCAGTTCTTCATGTCTCAGTGCAGAAAGAATTCAGAAAGATGCAAAATGATAGATTGTGTATATGTGTGTGTGTGTGTGTGTGTGTGTTAGTTGCTCAGTCGTGTCCGACTCTTTGCGACCCCATAAACTATAGCCCGCCAGGCTCCCCAGTCCATGAGATTCTCCAGGCAAGAGTACTGGAGTGGGTTGCCATTTCCTACTCCAAAGTGATAGATTAGAAGCGATTTATTAGACTCGGATGCTTGTGAGACTTACAAGCAGGCGGGCAAGAGAATGCCATGTCCCGAGCACTTAGTGAGGAAAAGGAGGGTAAGGGAGAAGGCCACCTTCTTCCTCCTTCTTGTGTAGACATCCTGCTTCCATCATCAGTTGCTTCTCCGTGTCAGGCCAGGGTGTTTTCTTGTCCCTACACGGTCAAGTCAGGACTGTCATGGCATGATCAAAATGAGCCCAAAAGTGGTAACATACGCTAAAAATGAGAAATCGTCTCAGGTTTTAGTATAATGTCAATGTTTCCTTGTATTTTTGTTTTTAGCGTGTGCACAGGAGTGTGTCCTAGGAATCATTAACTCCCTGGGCTCACTGGGCAGGAAATAGGTCTCATGCTGCCATTATTTTACTCTTGGAGCCATGTGTCATGCTTCTGTTGCATGCTTTTGTGGCTAAGCGAGCCTGCTTGGCTTAGTGGTTAGGCAAACCTGCTTTCCTGATTGATTTGTAACTTACAGGGGCCTCCCATACATTTTTCTTTACTTACAGTCTCCTTGTGGGATTAATTATTCAGTCACCTGCTTTGTCCCTTTGCTCTGTCCCTGTCACCTTCAGAAGCTCTAGTTGCATTACCTTGGCCCCTTCTTCCACCTAATTCTCTTGTCTCAGGACTGGAGGCACCAATGCCTTGCCCTTCCTCACCTCCCCTCCCCTGTTAGCCTTGGAAACATGTCATTTCTTTTGCCTGGACTCTGAAAGAATCACAAAGGTGATACCTTGTAAGTAGAAACATAAGGCAACCATGTTCTTGAACAGGTAAGGTTCAGGCCAAGGATCCATGGAACAAGTAGAAACCATCTTCCATCCATGAGCATAGTCTGTACATCGCTATCAGAGGCCCCCTTCCCAGGTACTGCTTTTATTTTTCTCATTCCTTATTAGAAGCACACTTAAAGGATGGAGAGGGTCCCTCGTGTCCAATCCAGCCTCTCCAGCTTCAGGAGACCCTCCCAGTGGGAGCTATTTCCCTCCATACCTCCCGGAAGTCCATCTCTTCTACTGCCCAGGGGCATCTTCTTTGTGACCTCATGTCCCAGGCCCTTATTTGTGCCCTGGATTGGGAACCCATAGACTGAAAGAGAATGAAGAGAAATGTCGTACAATCGAAATGTGAAAGGCTCTTTCTATTTACATATAACAATAAAAGTTATCCACCATTTTTTCTCCAACATGTTCAGATCTCCTGTTCACCTACTTCTTTCCTTTGTGGTATAAACGATGTTCTATCAGTATTAGAAATGTTCAGCTTCCAAGTTCACATGCAATAATAGTAAGGTTTTAAAAACAGAAGTCTTGACTGTCAGATCTATTATAAGGAACAAGTTAGACATTTTCATGTTCATTTTCACTTTGGGGGACACGTGGTGGAGAGACCAGGAAGCTCACTGTTTTACTTATTCTTATCATCTTTTTCTTAGTAATATTCTGGGCAGAGGAAGGTTTAAGAGGATGTGTAGGCGGATTGTGTGTTTCCAAGGTAGATTGAGGCTACTTTTATATTGCACAGAAGTAGAAATCTTCTTACAAAATCTAGGGTAAGCTATTTGTTTCCTAGCTAGTCTTTGAGTAGACAGGTGTTTTTTTTTTTTTTTTTTTTCTATCCCTTTGAAGAAAATTCCAGGACCTCATTGCAAACTGTAGACCAAGTAGTGGTGCCCAGGTGGCTGTGTAAACTTCTCTCCAATGACTGAGCAACTGGAATGCCTGGGTGTGGGTTAGGTGCCTGCTCATTCGGGGGCAGGGAGATCTGTAACAAAGACCAATCAAAGAAAGGGTTGCTTGGCAGATTATAGTAGCTTACAGCCCCTCTCAGCCCATCTTTGGCTTTCTCCCACATCCAGGGTGGACTGGAGGGTTGCTGGGCCAAATGAGGAATGACCTAACCGTGAATGGTCTGTGAAGGCTTCCTGAGATGGTGTGAGGACCCGCCCCTACTGTAATATGTCGCTGGGAGAGCAAGCATCCTTGTATTCTGTTCCTTTGGGGTTGTTTTGGGTCTTGGCTGCTGAAACATCCTCCTTGCAGGCATCTGCTTTTTATTTGCATCTGATCTACTGGGTCAGCTCCACCCACATCTCTTGGACCCTTATGAATTCAGAGTCAGCATCCCCTGGATCTAATGGGAGACTAGCCTGTTTCGAAATCATCACTGATCCTACTGAGGAAATGTCAGAAGAAAGGGAGAAGGGGAAGATTCATGGGTAATTTATTAGTTTGCAATACTATGTATATCGATGGTAACTCTATCCTGACATCTCTCCCTCCCACCCCATCCCTCACTCTTCCTGGGTCTGAAGTAGGAAGAGACAATGGAGGAAGGAATTGAACATAATTCATTCATGAGTATGTAAGATAACCCCTCCTCCCCCTCTCTTTGCCATATAACACATGTTACCAGTTACTTTCCAGTACTTAGAAAAAATAGAACAGGGATTATGAGAATTGTTATGAAAATATTACAAACGTAGTTCTTCTGTGTATAGAATTATGTGAAGACAATATTTGATTTTTAAAATATTTTTAGTAAATATGTCATATTGTTTACTAAAATATAATCCATTGGGTTTTAAAATTTTAAATCAACCCCTTAAATAAGTCTACTTATGGAGAGAGATTTGGGAGGAAAGTATGTTGCCAAATTTTTATCTATAAAAAGAGGCCTGCAGTTCTGATTGACCTGATCAATTAACTGATTAGAAACTGAAGCAAGGGACTTCCCTGGTGGTCCAGTAGTTAAGACTGCACTTTCAGTGTTTCCACTTCAGGGGACACCAGTTCAACCCCTGGTAGGGGAACTAAGATCCCATATCTTAAAAGAAAAAAGAAACTGAAATTTTGCATCTTAAATTAGGCTAATTCTTCTGTAAATCATGTGACTAGTAGCCAATTAAAAATGATTAGAAATCTGATTAATTTAGGCCGCCTGTCTTGAGCTCTCTCTTTGATTCTACCAGTTGTCCATTTATTTATTTGATCAGCCCTGATTAAGACTCTGCTGTGAGGATGGCGCAAGAGACACAAGTATGAATAAGATGTCCTGAGTCTCTGTGTCTTGGAGCTTATTTCTGTGGCATAAACAGACCTCTGATGAGTCCACTTCCGTTACCTTGCCCCGTGCTGCAGTAGGGGCTGCTATGGGGAGGCCCATGGGGACTGGGGTTGTCTGCAGAGACCCCCCAGCAGAGGTGATTGGGCCTGAGCTGAGTCATAAAGGATTAAGTGGGTGCTCACCAGGTGAGGGAGAAGAGGTTGTTTCAGGCAAGGGGAGCAGTGTGGGTACACGGGTAAGACGGAGGCGAAGGACCATGAGAAATATAAAATGCAAGGCAGGGGACACAACTGAGCGACCCATCACACACAGTACAGGGGTGTGTGTGTGTGTGTGTGTGTGTGATGAGTGGGGAGGAGAGGGATGTCAAGATTTGGTAGGAATTCCAAGCTTAGGACAGTCAGAACTCTGGGGAGTTTTAAGTGATGATCTGGCCAGATTCCTGAACCTGGCCGCCGGCACGGGTTCATCAGTCTTGGACCAGTTAGGCTCAGCTGGCAGCTGGCCTGGCCCAAGCCCAGCACACCTCAGACACAGGCCAGGGCTGGGGAGAGGCGGCAGCTGCAGCAGGACTAACCTCCTTCTGACCTTGGCATGATGTGCGTGCCTCTCAGGAGGTCTCCATCTTCCAGCAGGTTTCTCCATCTATGTGATAGCAGTCTTAGTGCTTAGGGACACTGTGGCTCATCAGTCATGGGGGCCTATCTCAGTGCTCTTCAACCAGGCATCCATAAGGTGCTTGCGAATTCCTCTGAGCTCAGTGGGTGTGAAGACCCTCAAGCCCTCGAGCGCTGCAGTGTTCTCGGATGTCCAGGAATGCTACAGAGCTGTAATCCCTGCTTCTACATGCCCACTTCTCCACAAGGGGGCCTCACTGACAAGGCCTGGGCGACCTCAAATCAGACACAGACCAGATAGGAAGGAAGGGGGTGTCCTTAAGGAAAATGACTCACCAGAAGTTGTCCTTCTGTTATTTACAAACTCTTGCTTTTATTACATATGGATTGTTCTCGGATGTCCAGGAATGCTACAGAGCTGTAATCCCTGCTTCTACATGCCCACTTCTCCACAAGGGGGCCTCGCTGACAAGGCCTGGGCGACCTCAAATCAGACACAGACCAGATAGGAAGGGAGGGGGTGTCCTTAAGGAAAATGACTCACCAGAAGTTGTCCTTCTGTTATTTACAAACTCTTGCTTTTATTACATATGGAAGTAGAAATGAATGTAAAATATTTTTATCTAATTTGAACATGAAACCTTATTAGTTTGTAGCTTGTCTTTTTTTTTAATTACTGGATACTGTTTAAAAGGAGTTTCATAACTCTTCTGAGATTCATTCTGTAATTCTGAGAAAGTGACATTTATAGACTACTCATGTAAACAGAGTGTGGAGTTGCTCTTAGCCCACTCATGGTTTTTGTGGAGGTTCCGGGCAGACAGAATTATGCACCTGAAACAAGGCCGTGTGTTGTCAGTTCGGTGGGGCAGGTGATAAGAATGTAGGGTTTCTGTTCTCAGTGGGCCTTCCCAGGAGGGCCTGGCTGCATCTCACCTGTGCACCTGGGGCTGGTTGCATCCCCAACCTTCGCAGCCAGACGCTTGCACCCAGCCCGTGCTCCTCCACGCTGCGCTGTCCTCCCTCTTCATCATATGAGTTGAATGAGTAACTCAATGAGGGAGGTTGATGGAGAAGAACTTTCAGAAAGTCATTTTGTGGTGGGCATGCATCAAGGCCCCAAGGTTGAAGTCTCAGCTTTTTGGAGAAAGGAGCTGTGAGGCTTAAATGGGCTGGATTCACGTGGGGTGCTGTGGGCCCCTGGGGGGTGTTGTGGGCCAAGAGGGCAGGGGCCTCACACAGCCCCCTGGACGGCCCAGCACTCAGCATGCCCTACACAGTATGATATATGGGGTTGCAGCCTCGCAGGCCTCTAGCACAGGAGTAGCAGTGAGGCGCCCCATCACCTTGAAGGTAGGACATCTGAGGGGAGAGGAAGAACAAGGAATGGAGACTGCCGGGCTGGGGACAGAAGCCCTGCCTCAGTGGTGGAGAGTGAGCTGGAGAGGGCTGCTCTGTTCGCACTCGTGGATCTCATTCTTTCCCACTGGCTCATGACGTCTGAAGAGACACGTTGCTCCTGGTGTTCACCGCCCTCAGCGCTGCCACTGGTTGAGGTTCGGGAGCACGCTGTCTCTCTGGGGTATGGAGGCCTGGTCTCTCAGTTATGTCCCGTTCTCCAAATGTGACCTCTCTTTTCACCCCATGTCTTGACGGGTGTGGTTCTCTGGGCTTTGAGGGCCTCCTGTTTCCTCTTCTTCTGAGGTAGAGTTTCCATGCATCGTTCAAAACCCTGGTCAGATTCTGCTGCCTCACTGGACTCTTAATTAGCCTCTCGGGCCAGAGTTGCTTGCTCCCCCACCTGCGGTCTCATAGCCTCATCACGACGTTTCTGCGCTGTGCAGCTTCAATCTGTTTGTTCAGCTGACCCTTCAGTGTGCCTGAGTTTTCAAGGATAACGGTCCTCTCTTGAAATTTGCTTATCCCATCTTCATGTCAGAATATCTGGTTTTGAAAGAAAGAAAAAAAAATTAAAAGCATTCAAAATGTTAAAAATAGATCACCCACAATCTTTTTCTAAAAGGCAGTGAGTACCTGGATACACAAAATGTGGTGGATACATGCAGTGGAATATTATTCATCCATGGAAAGGAATAAAATTCTGATACAAACCTACAACATGAATGAACCTTAAAAACATATGGAAAGTGAAATGAACCAGACACAGAAGAATAAATATGTGATTCCATTTACACGAGATGTCTACAACAGGCACATTCAGTGACAGAAAGTAGATTTGATGTTGTTAGGGGTTGGAGGTGAGAAGGAAGAAATGATACAGAATTTCTGTTTGAGATGATGATAAGTTCTGGAAATAGTGGTGGATATACTTAATGCCGAGCTTCCCTGGTGGCTCAGTGGTAAAGAACCCGCCTGCCAATGCAGGAGACATGGGTTCAATCCTTGGATCGGGAAGATCTCCTGGATAAGGAAATGTCAATCCAGTCTAGTACTATTGCTTGGGAAATCCCATGGACAGAGGCAGAGGAGCCTGGAGGGCTACAACCCTTGGAGGCTAAAAAGAGTCAGACATGACTTAGTAACTAAGCAATAGCAACAATGTACTTAAAGCCACTGAATTATATATATGAAAGTGGTAAACTGGACATGGAACAACAGACTAGTTCCAAATAGGAAAAGGAGTACGTCAAGGCTGTATATTGTCACCCTGCTTATTTAACTTATATGCAGAGTACATCATGAGAAACGCTGGGCTGGAAGAAGCACAAGCTGGAATCAAGATTGCTGGGAGAAATATCAATAACCTGAGATATGCAGATGACACCACCCTTACGACAGAAAGGGAAGAGAAACTAAAAAGCTTCTTGATGAAAGTGAAAGTGGAGAGTGAAAAAGTTGGCTTAAAGCTCAACATTCAGAAAGCAAAGATCATGGCATCTGGTCCCATCACTTCATGGGAAATAGATGGGGAAACAGTGGAAACAGTGTCAGACTTTATTTTTTTGGGCTCCAAAATCACTGCAGATGGTGACTGCAGCCATGAAATTGAAAGACGCTTACTCCTTGGAAGGAAAGTTATGACCAACCTAGAAGCAGAGACATTACTTTGCCGACTAAGGTCCGCCTAGTCAAGGCTATGGTTTTTCCTGTGGTCATGTATGGATGTGAGAGTTGGACTGTAAAGAAAGCTGAGTGCCAAAGAATTGATGCTTTTGAACTGTGGTGTTGGAGAAGACTCTTGAGAGTCCCTTGGACTGCAAGGAGATCCAACCAGTCCATTCTGAAGGAGATCAGTCCTGGGTGTTCTTTGGAAGGAATGATGCTGAACCTGAAACTCCAGTACTTTGGCCACCTCATGTGAAGAGTTGACTCATTGGAAAAGACTCTGACACTGGGAGGGATTGGGGGCAGGAGGAGAAGGGGACCACAGAGGATGAGATGGCTGGATGGCATCACTGACTCAATGGATGTGAGTCTGAGTGAACTCCAGGAGTTGGTGATGGACAGGGAGGCCTTGCNCTGGGAGGGATTGGGGGCAGGAGGAGAAGGGGACGACCTAGGATGAGATGGCTGGATGGCATCACAGACTCGATGGACGTGAGTCTGAGTGAACTCCGAGAGATGGTGATGAACAGGGAGGCCTGGCGTGCTGCGATTCATGGGGTCGCAAAGAGTCGGACACGACTGAGCGACTGAACTGAACTGAAGCCATGAAATTCATGGAAGAAAACATAGACAGTACAATCTTTAACATGGGTCTTAGCCATATCTTTCTAGTTATATTTCTTCAGGCAAGAGAAACAAAGGCAAAACCAAATGGTACTACATCAAACCTGAAAGCTGCTGCTGCTGCTGCTACTGCTGCTGCTAAGTCACTTCAGTCGTGTCCGACTCTTTGCGACCCCATAGACGGCAGCCCATGAGGCTCCCCCATCCCTGGGATTCTCCAGGCAAGAACACTGGAGTGGGTTGCCATTTCCTTCTCCAGAAAGCTGCTGCACAGCAAAGGAAACCATCAGCAAGGCAAAAGGTCAATCTGCCAAACAGGAGAAAATATTTTCAAATCACGTATCCAATAAAGGGTTAATATCCAAACTATATACAAAACTCATACAACTCAACAAGAACAAAGAAAAACAAACAATTCAATTAAAAATTAGGCAGAGTATCTGAATAGACATTTTTCCATTCACTGTCTGTTTCATTTTTTCCATTCACTTTCTGTTTCATTATTCAGAGATTCCTAGGTTGTGTGACTTGTTTTACTAAAAAACTCCTGACCCAAGCCATCTTACCCACAGAGCTTCCACTGTGACATAGATTCATCTGAGTCCATTTTTAAAATAACTACAGGGTATCTACTAAAGGTCACAGTCATAACTGTGAGATATAATATGCTGTTATAAATCTTAGTAACACGAGATCATTTATTTTTGTGACTCAGTTAACTTTAAGCTTTTGAGTATGGCCTAAGGAAATAAGATATAAGACAGACAACCTTAGATGCAGAAGAAATGGTGTGATGAAGCGAGCTGACTGAAAACCTGGTGTGGGATGAGGCAAGGGTGTGCACAAGAAGGCCAAGTATGAAGTCACTGGGACAGGGTTGTTATGATATCTATGGGGAAATCAAAGGATCTGGAACTTAATTCTAAAACATTTATGCACTTTATAAATGTATTTCAATCCTCCTCCTTATAGTTTCATATGTTGCATGACTTAATCCTGTTCGATACCCCTATAGGGCCCTACTGTGGCACTTCTGGTAAGAGAAACATTATTTCAAATTGATGTCTGAGATTTTTTTATGCTTACTGCCTTCTTGGCATTGCATATTATCTTGTGGATAAATTTATAAACTTCGCCCACAATTTTCTAGGCATAGCTGTAACATTTAGGGCCAGCCAGGACAGAGGAGCATGGTGGGTCACAGTCCATAGAGTTGCAAAGAGTCAGACATGACTGAAGCAAATTAGCATGCATGCCTACAGATTAAGGGTCATCGAGAACATGAATGCCAAGTGGGAGCAGAATTCTTATATGGGAAGTCCATGGAATTCTCCAGGCAAGAATGCTGGAATGGGTCACCATTCCCTTCTCCTATATAGGAAGTCACTAGAGGGCATCATTGGAGAAGGCAACGACACCCTAATCCAGTACTCTTGCCTGAAAAATCCCATGGACGGAGGAGCCTGGAAAGCTGCGGTCCATGGGGTTGCTGAGGGTCGGACACAACTGAGCGACTTCACTTTCACTTTTCACTTTCATGCATTGGAGAAGGAAATGGCAACCTACTCCAGTGTTCTTGCCTGGAGAATCCCAGGGACAGGGGAACCTGGTGGGCTGCCGTCTATGAGGTCACACAGGGTCAGACACGACTGAAGCGACGTAGCAGCAACAGAAGCAGCAGAGGATATCACGGTATCCATCTTCTCAGCATCAGGAGTAGGTGCTCAGCCCTAGGAGATGTTAGCCGCACCATCACTTAGCCCCCATTCCTCCAATTTCAGAAGGCTGAAGCCCAGATAAATGTTAAATGGACATTTGTGGCAGAGAGAGGGTCTGAACCCAGAGCTCTTGACTCACACCAGAGTCCTTTCTATGGTAGAAGTTTAGTGTTTCCCAAATGTGTCAGGGGGACCCTTAAGGATCTCCCAAACACTTTGGAGCATCTGTAAGACACAATAATTTCAAAAAATAACAAGGAATTATTTGCCTTTTACACTCTCTGTACTTTTCCAGTGGCTCTATGGTGTGTGGTTCATTATTACTCCTATAGGTAATGAGTGTGTTCTTGAGTATTCTTGTGATTTTAAAAATACCCAGTTAATCTCTAATATGCTCAGTATCAACAGATACCATGTACATAAGCAAAAGCTCTTTAGACTCCCTAATAATTGTTTAGAGTGTCAAGGACCCTGAAGATAGCAGTCAGTCTGTTTCATGTACATGAAGAGAAGTAATATAGGAAAACCAAGAATGTAAGATGAGATGAGAGTATGAGGAGGTTTGAATGTCAGACAGAAGAATATGGTTTAATTTTAATGATCATGAGAATTCATTGTGCAGATGAGAGAAAAATAGAAACTTCCCTCTATTGCAATCAGAAATTTCTGACAGTGCATCAAACTCTAAGGTACAAATTAAGGATAAAGAGTTTGAAGGAGGAATACAAAAAGTCAAAGGGAAATGTGTAGGAGGGAAGTAAATAAATATACCAGAAACTAAGAGTCAAGCTCCATCTCTGATCCTGACCAGCTGCTTGACTCTAAGCAAATAGATTTCCCTCATTAAGTATCAGGTGACCATAATGCTTACCTAATTCCCAAAACTACTTTGAAGATAAGGTAGGTAAATGAATAGCAGTCAAATTTGACCCTTATAAATCCTATATAAAGTGACAGAATGTTTAGTTACCAGATTGTGTTGTCAGTCTCAGAGAAAGGCATTGCTGGAGCTCAAGATGATGGGAGGCCAATGGGTATAAACATGCACAGTCCTGAGGAAACCACAAAGCCCTTTATGCTTTTTCATGGAAGAGGAAGGGAACAACCTTTTTGAATATAATGTCTTCCTTGGGAAGATCCTAGTTAAAAAATAAATAAAAAACTTCCTGTGATATCTCTTGAGGTCTACAGCAGATGAGTACCCTGGCCCTTCAAGAAATCATTCCCTCTAATTTTATTTTGTTTAATCTGTTGTTTGTAACAGATGATACACATACATGCTAAAGATTTAGAGAAGCAACAAAAAGAGTATGTAGTTAAAAATATGACTTTTTCAAAAAGTGAGAGTTGCTCAGTTGTATCTGACTCTTTGTGACCCCATGGACTATAGCCAGTCAGATTCCTCTGTCCATGAGATTCTCCAGGCAAGAATACAAGAATGGGTAGGCATTACCTTCTCTAGGGGATTTTCCAGACCCAGGGATGAACCTGGGTCTCCTGCATTGCAGGCAGATTCTTTACCATCTGAGCCACTAGGAAAGCCCACAAGTATCATTAACTTAAGAATAAATTAAATTCCATAAAGAAGTTACACTTTATCAGAATAAAGTCCAACAGAAAGCTTCCTGTTTGGCTGAAGAAAAGGTGACTGTATCAGAGAGAGAAATGGAAATGGAAGCATAGATTGTGGTTCATTGATATCTTCATAGGATAACTACTTCCTGTCTTTGTCTGGAGGGGATCATATTATACAGAATTTAAAAAGAAGTTAGTGGGTCATACTCAAGGTTTTGCCTGACTACAGAAAAGAATCTTTAAGAATCAAAAATTGTCCGTAGGACTCATCAGCATAGAAAACAAATGTATGGTTACCAAAGAGGAAAAGCTGGGGGAGGGATAAATTAGGAGTTGGAGTTAGGGATTAGCAGGTATAAAGTACTGTACATGAAACAGGTAAATAATAAGGTCCTACTGCATTGCACCAGAAGCTAGATATTCAATATCTTGTAAAAAAAAAAAAAAAAAAAAAAGCTATAGTGGAAAAGTAAAAAATTCAATATACAAGGGAAACTTCTGAGAAGGGAAAGAAATTGGCTTTTTTATACTAACCTGGGCTTTAAACTAATATTTGTTGATTAAAATACGTTATAATTTTAAATTTTGGTTTTCTTTCAGCCTTTAACTAGCAAGTCTTGTTAGTCTATTAATTTAGCAATCTGAGCATAAAATAACAATTTATGTATTCATTAACTTTAAAAAATGCCTGCAGAATGGCACCACGGTGGTCTGAAAATATGCCATTACAAGCTTGCTTGATTGTTTCAAACTTATCAACAATTATAGCAGGCCAGCTGTGGTGCAGCCAGAACCAGCATTCTTTCTTTTCCATGTCAGAACATATGACCCAGTCTTGGTAGACACTTCCACTCACCCAATTTCTATTCCCAAACACTCCCACAAATATTGCAAATCATAGTAACAGCCTTTGAGCATCCAAGTATCATCTAACTACTCTGATATATCTTCCATGATCAAGTATTAGTAAAAGTGGAATAAGAGATTACACTCAGTACAGGTGAAATCAGTTTTGACATTCTAGACTTAGAAACTCAATGGGATTTTCATTCCCCCAAAGAGATTTAGTAATCACTAGTGTTATTCACCAAATATTCCCATTTCATTTTCCACATAATGGTAATTCACTCCCCAGGTCTTTAGTCATCATGAAATGTGAGTCAGAGAATCATAGATCAGTACTGGGCAAAACCTATAATCACAAGTGTGTGATTTTCCCCTCTGCTGTTGTGAGGGCCACATTCCACCTAGTGGTGGCACTACCAGCCTGGATTCTTGACTAAGGATAACAGAGCATAACCTCCAGCTGATTCAAAGGCAATATTACATTAGGGGAAAATAAACCTATTTGTTTCAAGGTACTGAGAGTTAGGGGGTATTTGTTATCACAGCATAAAGTAGCCTAGCCTATCAGATTGACAAGGCAGAGGTGAGACAAGAGACAAAGGCAATGCCATGGGAAAATTGAGGAATACTGCTTAAGGTCAAGTGGGAAAATAACACATGATTTGACATCAGACATATTTAAGCTTTAACCTGTTTGTGTTAGTCACTCAATCATATCTGACTCTGAGACCTCATGGACTGTAGCCCTTCAGGCTCCTATGTCCATGGAATTCTCCAGGCAAGAAAACTGGACTGGATAGCCATTCCCTTTTCTAGGGGATCTTCCCCACCCAGGGATTGAATCCGGGTCTCTTGCATTGGCAGACAGATTCTTTACCATCTGAGCCACCAGGGAAGCCCAGGTTTTTAATCTTGCTATGCTTCTTAGCTTTGTGATCTCAGGCATGTTAGTTAACCCCTCTGAGCATGTTTCTTCATCAGCTGTTTTGAGAAATGAACTAACAAATGTAAAATTTTTGTCCCAGTACCTATCACACTGTAAGCATTTATTGGAGGCATGCTTGCATGCTCAGTCACGTCCAGCTGTTTGCAACCCCATGGACGGTAGCCTGCTAGGCTCCCCTATATTCTTTTCCAGGAAGAATACTAGAGTGGATTGCCATTTCCTCCTCCAGGAGATCTTCCCAACCCAGGGATCAAACCCATGTTTCCTGCAGCTCCTGTATTGGCAAGCAGATTCTTTACCACTGAGCCACAAGGGAAGCCCAGTTATTCATTACATTTCATTTAATCCTCTATCCTCCCTCCCACCAACCCATGCACACAACCCCTAGAGGACACCACAACTAAATGGAACCTTCTTATATTGTTGATCACCAGCTGTAGTTAAAAATTCCCTTCTGACTGTAGGTTAGGGACCATCTCTGGCAAAAAGGATTCTCCTTTGCTATTCTTAATGCTTTAGGGCCAAGGTCTAAAGATAGATAGATATTCAATTGTGTACACTATATAAGCCAGGTGATTATGGGCCCAAGGAGCAGATGAATTATACAGTACACTGTAACCACTAAATCAACACTGTGCAAAAAGCGATCCAGGACAGGCAATCATTCTCCTTGGGCAAAGCTAGAATGCAAATGAAAGGCAGAAAGGCAGGTCAAAACGGACTGAATGTCGCTGAGAAAGTCATTGAAAATAGCTGACTTCTTATTCAATCAGAGTTTCAATTCCTCATGTGATTTTGAACCAGAGAGGAAGCATTAAGTCAGATGGTGCCTTGAGAATGCATGGGCACCACACACCACAGCAAGTTTGATCATTAAAGTCTTCTGCAGTGCAAGATCTTGGGGGTGAAGGAGAAACAAACTAGCAGGGAGCAGGTTTTAAGGTAGGCAGATGAGCTAAGTTGGTTGGTAAACAAGAAGAGTAAATAAAAAACTGCCCCAACTATTCCCTAGCAAGACAACTGGACCACCACCAAGACAAGAATTTTTGAAGGTTCACAACTGTGTGTCCCTTTAGGTTTTTTTAGAATGACTTATGAGATGCTTCTTTTTAAATTCCCTAACATATATTTAATGGGCAGTAACTTGTATTTAATGAGTGCACAATTTCACCCATCTCACACGCTAGTAAAGTAATGCTCAAAATTCTCCAAGCCAGGCTTCAACAATACTTGAACCGTGAACTGCCAGATGTTCAAGCTGATTTTAGAAAAGGCAGAGGAACCAGAAATCAAATTGCCAACATCCGCTAGATCATTGAAAAAGCAAGAGAGTTCCAGAAAAACATCTATTTCTGCTTTATTGACTATGCCAAAGCCTTTGACTGTGTGGATCACAAGAAACTGTGGAAAATTCTGAAAGAGATGGGTATACCAGACCACCTGACCTGTCTCTTGAGAAACCTGCATGCAGGTCAGGAAGCAACAGTTAGAACTGGACATGGAACAACAGACTGGTTCCAAATAGGGAAAGGAATACATCAAGGCTGTATGTTGTTACCTTGCTTATTTAACTTCTATGCAAAGTACATCATGAAAAACATTGGGCTAGAAGAAGCACAAGCTGGAATCAAGATTGCCAGGAGAAATATCAATAACCTCAGATATGCAGATGACACCATCCTTATGGCAGAACGTGAAGAGGCACTAAAAAGTCTCTTGATGAAAGTGAAAGTGGAGAGTGAAAAATTTGGCTTAAATTTCAACATTCAGAAAACGAAGATCATGACATCTGGTCCCATCACTTCATGGCAAATAGATGGAGAAACAGTGTCAGACTTCATTTTTGTGGGGCTCCAAAATCACTGCAGATGGTGACTGCAGCCATGAAATTAAAAGACGCTTACTCCTTGGAAGAAAAGTTATGACCAACCTAGATAGCATATTCAAAAGCAGAGACATTAC
>SJYT01074206.1:80220-103402 GCA_006410635.1 Cephalophus harveyi | reverse complement strand
GCCTGGCGTGCTGCAATTCATGGGGTTGCAAAGAGTTGGACACGACTGAACGACTGAACTGAACTGAACTGACTTGTAATATTTTTGCTTTAAATTCCTACAAGTCTGCTGTTGCTAGAGTCACAGCTAGTCTTGTACATAGGAGGTCTACAGACATGTTGTTATCTGTAGGAAAATCTACTAGTTTAAAATATATAATTTTTCTTTCGTTATTAGCCTTTGTTAGTTTTCAAAATTCTTTAGGTGAAATCATATTCTTTTCAACTTGCAAAGGAGTGATACATTAAATCAAGTCAGCAAGTTGGTGGGAACTTGAGCTGACTTTTGGAAAGAAGTTGCAAAATCCTCAGCTGCTTTAGGTTGAACAAAATCTAGAGGGAAATTTTTCAAAGATATTTCATTTTACTGGTGCCTCTCTAAGACTCTGAGGCTATGTAACCTCATTCTCCATCAACCTCATTGTGTCAAAAGTTAATTTCACATGTAAACTAATAAGTGAACTTTATGAACACAGGAGGGTTCATAGTTTAGGGCAATAGTTTAGGTGGAAGAGGAATAGAAGGTATTTCTTTTGTTTAAATTTTGCTTTTTTTATTCCTTTATTTTCAAAGTATAATACATGATCTTTAAAAATGTATTTTTAATTGGAAGATAATTTTTTTCAATGTAGTGTTTGTTTCAATCATACAATAATGTGAATCAGCCATAAGTGTACACATATCCCACTTCATGGATGAAAACCTTGTCTTGGTGAAGGGGCATGGATAATTCAATGAAGCTATGAATCATGCCATGCAGGGCCACCCAAGATGGACAGACCACAGTAAAGATTTTTGACAAAACATGGTCCACTGGATAAGGAAATGGTAAGCCATTGGGTTAAACCTCAAAAATGAAAGAATTATCTCAGAGCATTTCCAAGACAAACCATTCAAATCAGAGTAATCCATTTCTATGCCCCAACCATTAATGCCAAAGAAGCTAAAGTTGACAGATTATATGAAGACCTACAACACCTTCTAGAACTAACACCAAAAAAGATATCTTTTTCATTGGAACGCAAAAGTAAGAAGTCAAGAGATACCCAAAATAACAGACAAGTTTGGCCTTGGAGTATAAAATGAATCAGGGCAAAGGGTAACAGAATTTTGTCAAGAGAACACACTGGTCTCTTGCCTGACAGCAAGTAATCTTTTCCAACAGCACCAAATATAACTCTACATATGGATATCACCAAATGGTCAATACTGAAATCAGACTGATTATGTTTTTCTCAGCCGAAGATGGATAAGCTCTATACAGTCAGCAAAAACAAGACATGCAGGTGACTGTGCTCATGAGCTCCCATACAGTGGAGGTGAGGGATAGATTCAAGGGATTAGCTCTGGAATGCCTGAAGAACTATGGATACAA
Organism: Cephalophus harveyi; assembly: GCA_006410635.1. Taxonomy (NCBI): domain Eukaryota; kingdom Metazoa; phylum Chordata; class Mammalia; order Artiodactyla; family Bovidae; genus Cephalophus; species Cephalophus harveyi. The sequence goes on along the minus strand of SJYT01074206.1, from coordinate 101,989 downwards.
GTTAATAATATTGTACCAGACACAGTTATTAAAACCGTGCCCAAGAAAAAGAAATGCAAGAAGACAAAATGGTTGTCTGAGGAGGTTTTACAAATAGCTGAGGAAAGAAGAAAAGCAAAAGGCAAGGGAGAAATGAAAAGATATATGCAAATGAATGCAGAGTTCCAGATAATAGGAAGGAGAGATAAGAAGATCTTCTTAAGTGGAAAATGTAAAGAAACAGAGGGAAAAAATGGAATGGGAAAGACTAGAGGTCTCTTTGAGAAAATCGGCGATATCAACATTTGGTACATTTCACACAAGAATGGGTGTAATAAAGGACAGAAATGGTAAGGACCTAACAGAAACAGAAGATATTAATTAAGGAATGGTGACAAGAATACACAGAATAACTGTACAAAAAAGGTCTTAATGACCTGGATAACCATGATGGTGTGGTCATTCACCTAGAGCTGGACATCCTGGAATCTGAAGTCAAGTGGACCTTAGGAAGCATCACTATGAACAAAGCTAGTGGAGGTGATGGAATTCCAGCCGAACTATTTCAAATCCTAAAAGATTGTGCTGTTGAACTGCTGCACTCAACATGTCAGCAAATTTGGAAAACTCAGTAGCAGTCACATGGGCTGGAAAAGGTCCATTTTCATTCAATCCCAAAGAAGATCAGTGCCAAAGAATGTTCAAGCTACCATACAAATGCACTCATTTCACATGCTATTAGTAGTAAGGTTATGCTCAAAATCCTTCAAGCTAGACTACAGCAGTACATGAACTGGGAACTTCTAGATGTACAAGCTGGGTTTTGAAGAGGCAGAGAAACCAGAGATCAAATTGTCAATATTCACTGGATCATGGAGAAAGCATAGAAGTTCCAGCAAAACATCTACTTCTGCTCCATTAACTACAATAAAGCCTTTGACTTTCTGGATCACAACAAACTGTGGAAAATTCTTAAAGAAATGGGAGTACTAGATCACCTTATCTGTCTCCTGAGAAACCTACATAGAAGATGAGCAACAGTTAGAACCAGAAATGGGACAGTGGACTGGTTCTAAATTGGTAAAGGAGTACAACAAGGCTGTATATTGTCACCTGGCTTATTTAACTTTTAGGCCAAGTACATCATGCGAAATGCCAGCCTAGATGAAGTACAAGCTGGAATCAAGATTGAAGGGAGAAATACCAACAAGGTCAGATATGCAGATGACTCCACTCTAATGGCAAAAAGTGAAGAGAAACAATCGAGACTCTTGGTGAATGTGAAAGAGCCAAGTGAAAAAGTTGGGGATGGACAGGGAAGCCTGGAGTCCATGGGGTCACAAAGAGTCAGACACAGATGAGCAACTGAACTGTACTAAACTGAAACTCAACATTGAAAAAGCTAAGATCGTGACATCTTGTCCCATAGCTTCATGGCAAATAGAAGGGGAAAAAGTGGAAGCAGTGACAGATTTTATTTCTTGAGTTCCAAAATCAGTGCAAATGATGTCTGCAGCCATGAAATTAAAAGATTTGCTCTTTGAAAGGAATGCTATGACAAATCTAGAAAGTGTATTAAAAAGCAGGGACATCACTTTGCCGACAAAGGTCCGTATAATCAAAGCTATGGTTTTTCCAGTAGTCATGTATGGATATAAGAGATGGACCATAAAAAAGGCTCAGTCCTGAAGAATTGATGTTTTGGAATTGCGGTGCTAGAGAAGACCCTTGAAAGTCCCTTGGATGGCAAGGAGATCAAACCAGTCAATCCTAACAGAAATCAACCATGAATGTTCATTGGAAGGACGGATGTTAAAGCTGAAACTCCAGTACTTTGGCCATTTAATATGAAGAGCTGATCTGCCTCTTGAGAAACCTGTATGCAGGTCAGGAAGCAACAGTTAGAACTGGACATGGAACAACAGCCTGGTTCCAAACAGGAAAAGGAGTCTGTCAAGGCTGTATATTGTCACCCTGCTTATTTAACTTATATGCAGAGAAATATGTTTCTCATGATGTTTTTCTTTAACATCATGAGAAATGCTGGGCTGGAAGAAGCACAAGCTGGAATGAAGATTGCTGGGAGGAATATCAATAACCTCAGATATGCAGATGACACCACCCTTATGGCAGAAAGTAAAGAAGAACTAAAGAGCCTCTTGAAGAAAGTGAAAGAGGAGAGCGAAAAAGTTGGCTTAAAGCTCAACATTCAGAAAACTAAAGATCATGGCATCCAGTCTCATCACTTCATGGCAAACAGATGAGGAAACAGTGGAAACAGTGGCTGATTCTTTTTCTGGGCTCCAAAGTCACTGCAGATGGTGATTGCAGCCATGAAATTAAAAGGTGCTTACTCCTTGGAAGGAAAGTTATGACCAACCTAGACAACATATTTAAAAGCAGAGACATTACTTTGCCAACAAAGGTCCATCTAGTCAAGCCTATGGTTTTTCCAGTGGTCATGTATGGATGTGGGAGTTGGACTATAAAGAAAGCTGAGCACCAAAGAACTGATGATTTTGAACTGTGGTGTTGGAGAAGACTCTTGAGAGTCCCTTGGACTGCAAGGAGATCCAACCAGTCCATCCTATAGGAGATCAGTCCTGGGTGTTAGTTGGAAAAACTGATGTTGAAGCTGAAACTCCAAAACTTTGGCCACCTGATGTGAATAGCTGACTCATTTGAAAGGACCCTGATGCTAGGAAAGATTGAGGGCAGGTGGAGAAGGGGACGACAGAGGATGAGATGGCTGGATGACATCATCAACTCAATGAACATGGGTTTGGGTGTACTCTGGGAGTTGGTGATGGACAGGGAGGCCTGGCATGCTGCAGTTCATGGGTCACAAAGAGTTGGACACAACTGAGCAACTGAACTGAACAGAACTGAACTGAACTGATGGGAAGATTGAAGGCTGGAGGAGAAGGGGATGACAGAGGATGAAATGGTTTGATAGCATCATTGACTCAGTGGACATGTATTTGAGCAAACTCTGGGAGATAGCAGAGGACAGAGGAGCCTGGTGTGCTATAGTCCATGAGGTTGCAAAGAATCAGACATGACTTAGCAATGGAACAACAGCAGCATACACGTATCCCCTCCCTCTTTTACCTCCCTCCCACCCTGTTATCCATCCCTCCCCTCTAGGTCATTAGAGAACATTGAGTTGAGCTCCCTGTGTTATACAGAAGCTTTGCACTAGCTATCTATTTTATACATGGTAATGTATATATGTCAATGCTACTCTCTCAATTTGTCCTACCTTCTCCTTCCCCCGCTTCATCTGCCAATCCGTTCTGTGTCTGAATCTCTATTACTGCCCTGCAAATAGGTTCATCAGTACCATGATTTTAGCCTTTTTCTTCAAAATCATCTTGACCTGTTGAATCTTGTGCCAGATTTACATTGCAACTTTCCTTGGTGTGCATAAGATAAATATTTGCAACCTGCAAATGAGAATGCAGAAAACGAGAAGACAAGTCCAGTTATTTTGCAATTGGAGATAAAGAAAATAAAATGGCTCCTCTGTAGTTCTTTTAGCCTCAGCTGTGCTTTACCTTGTCTCCTGTGTCCCCTACCAAGAGTGCCCAGGAAATGTAGTGTTTCCTGGGGCCTGTGAAATGTTTCAGTAACAGCCACTGTAACCCACAACTTGATTTGTCCAGGGTCACTAGCAAGTATGATGGATTATGATTACTGTATATTTAAAGGTTTTCCCAAGGTTACCCAGTGTAGGTTAATGTTCAATTCACCTACACACTTATGAAGTGGAGAAGGAAGCTTCTATTAGATATTCTTCAGCTTTAACCAAAATGCAGATTCTTGTGCTCTCAGCAGAAGCCTAATAGTCTGAGGAAAGGCAAGGGCTTTGACTCACCCATACTAGGTAGTCATGGGTGTGTGTCCCATGGAGGGCTGAGTAAGGGGATTCCTCAAACAGATCACCAGGCATTTAGCTTACTTAGGAGCTAGGCAAAGTGGGCACAAGATATGCCATCTGCAAAAGAGAAAAAAAGGATGGCAGATTTCTGAAAGACTCACATCTGCCCACAATATTTGGAATTAGATTAATTCAATTAATTATGAAATTAATTATGATGTTTTCACACAAGTGGATCACTGCCTGGCTAGAAACAGAGATCTTCCCATCTTCCTCTTTATATTAGGAACAATGACCTAGTTTTCTCTGTGGAGTGTGGCCTGTTTTGTGTGGGTTGTCATTTCCTAATTATGCTCTTTTGTTGGGCTTTTCTTGGCCAAAAGTCCAGTGAATGCCAAAGGGGAGGAGAGGATGGAGAACTGTTTCTTAGCAGGAACAGAGTCTAAAAATCTTGTTCATTTGGGCCACAGGCTGGCTGAATCTGGTTTGTCTAGTTTGTAGAGGGTTTCTGAAAGAAAACTGGAAGCAATAACCTGTCCTTGAGTACAGGGATAAGAGTCCAGTATCATGGGAGAGTCATCAGAGGTCAAAGTAAGGTAAAGAATTCATTCATTCAATATTTAACACAAATTGGGAGCACACAATATAAGCTGGGTACAGAGAAGGATGTTTTACCTTGTCATAACACCCACATCAGGGAGGGGAAATCAAGAGCAGACATTTTCATATCTATGTAAAATATATAGTATGTCAGATATAGTTATTCTGAGAAGAAGGATGAGTTGTGCTGGGCAAGCAGAAAGTTCAATTTAAAGTAAGTTGATGGGCTTCCCTCATAGCTCAGTTGGTAAAGAATCTGCCTGCAATGCAGGAGACCCAGGTTCGATTCCTGAGTCAGGAAGATCCCCTGGAGAAGGAAATGACAACCCACTCCAGTGTTCTTGCCTGGAGAATCCCATGGACAGAGGAGCCTGGCAGGTTACAGTCCATGAGGTCGCAAGAGTCAAACACAACTTAGCAACTAAATCAGCACCAAAGTAAAGTGAAAGTAAATTGGTCTAGGAAGGTCTCACTGAGACATTTAAGCAAAAGATCCTAAAGGGAGTAAGAGAAAAGAACAAGCAAATATAAAGGTAGAGTTCCTGGCAGAGGAAGTGGCAAGTGCAAAGGTCTTGAGATGACAATGTATCCCATTTTTAAGGGACTGGCAGGGGAAGCCTGTGTGATTGGAGCCAAGTAACAAGGGGTAGAGAAGTAGGAAATGAATCTGAAACCTAATGGAGCAGAGAGATGAATCAAGTCTGTGTAGACCACTGTAGATCTGTGGCAGGAGAGATCTGGGCCTGACATTCCTAACTGCTCAACTGAGAATCTGCCAGAGAAGGCAAGGGATGCAGTGTAACTCTTAGAAGATGGTTCCTATAATCTAGATAAGAGACAGGTGGGCTTTGGAGACAGAAAGAAACCTCTGCTTTTGTCATCTAGGTCAATCTGCTTTTCTCCTGACATGCTGCTTTTTACCACCCCCATCACCTTCCCATATGGCCTCCATCCACTGCCACCAGGAGTGCCTTCCGTTCCTCACTTATTTAAATTCTGTTCAGCTTTCAGGGCTTCCCTGGTGGCTCAGAGGTTAAAGCATCTGCCTCCAATGCAGGAGACCCGGGTTCAATCCCTGGGTCGGGAAGATCCCCTGGAGAAGGAAATGGCAATCCACTCCAGTATTCTTGCCTGGAGAATCCCATGGATGGAGAAGCCTAGTAGGTTACAGTCCACGGGGTTGCAAAGAGTCGGACACGACTGAGTGACTTCACCTCACCTCACCTCAGCATTCAAGCTGCTGCTGCTGCTAAATCACTTCAGTCGTGTCCGACTCTGTGCGACCCCACAGACAACAGCCCACCAGGCTCCTCCATCCCTGGGATTCTCTAGGCAAGAACACTGGAGTGGGTTGCCATTTCCTTCTCCAATGCTTGAAAGTGATAAGTGAAAGTGAAGTCACTCAGTCATCTCCAACCCTTAACAACCCCACGGACTGCAGCCCACCAGGCTCCTCCGTCCATGGGATTTTCCAGGCAAGAGTACTGGAGTGGGGTGCCTTTGCCTTCTCCTCAACATTCAAGACACAGTTTAATTACCACCCCCAAGCCCCTATGAAACCTCTGGGCTCACTCCAGTCTTCAAAGTTACTAGAATTGTATTATGCACAGTCTGTACAAGATACAATTATGATCACTACCTTGCAGTTTAGCAATCAATTGCCTTCTCCCTATTTATTTTTTTATTTCTATTCACAATCTTTATTTTTAAATATAATTTTATTTATTTTATTTTGTTATTTATTTCTGACTGTGCTGGGTGTTCACTGCTATGTGAGCTTTTATCCGGTTGCAGTGAGCATGGGCTACTCTCTTGTTGGGTACACGGGCTTCTTGTCGCAGTGGCTTCTCTTGTTGCAGAGCACAGGCTCTGGGGTGCAGGTTTCAGTATCTGAGGCTCCTGGGCTCTAGAGCACAGGCTCAATAGTTGTGACCCATGGGCTTCATTGCTCCAGGGCCTAGTGGATCTTCCTGGATCATGGATTGAACCCATGTCTCCTGCATTGGCAGGTAGATTTTTACCACTGAACCATGAGGAAAGCCCCTGTTTCTCCCTGATTAATGTGTCTGAATCTTATCTGCAAGGTCGCAAAGGTACATGAGAAAAAAAAGTACAGATATTTCACTACTGCTTAGCCCAATTCTGGACACAGAGGAGAGTCTAAACTTGGTGACCATATAATTGGTCCAGTACCTTTTGTATGTATACTAAATAACAGGATTTTGACTTCAGTATTAAAGAATTCAAAGATATTTTATGCTCTTTCTCATATCCCAGTGAAAGTCTAAATTCTATACATAAAAAGAATTAGGCTCTCCAGTTTTGTTTGCTAAAATTGTAGAATAATTCTAACTCTGCTCTGTGTAAGGATAGACCACTTGACTTTCAGAATTGAACAGCAGTTAAGAGATTATATAATCCAAACTTGAGGACTCTAAAGCCCAGAGAAATGCAATTTCTTGCCCCACATCAAGAGGAAATGGACCGTAGAATAAGGACCAGATCCTAAATCCTTTGAATTCCCTGTTAAAACTCCTGAGTGAATCTCTACATATTGTCCTTTTGCATTTGCTGTCTTTGGAGTCTGGATAACAGGAAAAGAAAAGAGTTTGACAAGTGCTCTGTGAGTTATTTTCTATGCCCCAGGCACTGTACTAGGACTTGTGAGACCAAGGAGAAAAAGAAATGAAAATAACATGAATTCCACTCTACATTCAGAACTCCAGAACTCTCTGTATTCTTTTCTAAAGCAATGTTCTTAACCACTTTTTTTGTTCTTTTTTTGAGTCATAAAACCTTCTGAGAATAATTCATAAATATATATATTCACAAATCAACTGGAGACTGTACATAATTTCAGGGTTTTCCAATGCCTTGCACCTGTAGGTTATAGCCCCTTTTCTGAAAACTTGGCAAGTTATCTCTCAGAACCTTCAAAAGTAGAACAATGGTTTTATATTTCTATAAGTTAGAGAGTGACTTACTAGGTGATACCACTGGTAGAGAATCTGCCTGCAAATGCAGATGCAAGAGAGGCAGTTTCAATCCCTGAGTCAGGAAGATCTCCTGGAAGAGGCAATAGCAACCCACTCCAGTATTCTTGCCTGAAGGATCGCATGGACAGAGGAGCCTGGTGAGCTACATTCCATGGTGTCGCAAAGAGCTGGACACAACTGAGCACACATGCACACAAGTTAGAGTCCAGATGCTAGCCCTCACCTGTTCCCTCCACCCTTTTGAGAGACTGGAGGGAAGGCTGCCATCACAGCTTCTTCTCCCCTCTGAATGCATACACACTTCCTTGACTGCCTCAGATCCCTGGCTCCCAATGCCACAGAGAATGGACCAGGGTTCAGCCAAACCCAGGTCATGTCCAGGGCTGGTCAGCTTTTCTGTGCCCTGCTTTCACCACTCAGAGAAGCTTCCCTTCCACTCTGCCGAGCCCCACTCCCATTGAGGGCCTAGGCTGGAGAGGAAGGGCTGGAACTGGCTTCAGATGATGCTGCCGAAAAGCCTGTTGGGGCGGGGGGATTGAAGTGGTGGATCTGGAATGAAAGATGTGATGAAAGGAACATTTCTCTCAGCAGCCGTATATCATGGAACTTCTCCAGGCAGAAAAAAAGTGAGAAACAGATGGCAGTGAACAGGCAAATGCACCACAGGGACAAAGCTTGAGTGGGAGAGCGTGAGGAGGCAGCAGCCCATTGGCAACAGCAGAAAGGGGAAAAGCCCACCCTGTGGTACTACCATAAGGCAAGTCAGAGCTGGAGACAGGAGGCAGGACCACATGACCAGAGACTAGTGCTCACGACACACGGAGCCAAGGGTAGGGCCAGCTCTTTCCCAGGCAGATAGCAGAGCTCTTCCCCAGAGGTCCTGTTGGAGACTCATTTCTGCACCTGGGACAATAAGCTGTTCTAAAACAATTAGGGTAGTAGATTTCAACCACACTGCATAATAATAACATGATTAAAAACCAGTATCTTCCCACAGAGATTACCATATTGTACTTTGCTTAGTCTATCAGTCGTGTCTGACTCTGCGACACCACAGACTGTTACATGCCAGGCTCCTCTGTCCACGGGGATTCTCCAGGCAAGAACACTGGAGTGGGTTGCCATGCCCTTCTCCAGGGGATCTTCCCAACCCAGGGATCGAACCCAGGTCTCCCACATTGCAGGCAGATTCTTTACCATCTGAGCCACCAGGGAATACCCAGAGAATACCATACTAAGGGACATAAGTCAGACAAAGACAAGTATAGGATATCAATTATATGTGGAATCTAAAGAAGTTATACAAATGAATTGATTTATGAAACAGAAACAGACTCACAGACTTTGAAAACAAACTTAATGATTACAGAAGAGGAAATGTTATGGGCCATAAGTTAGGAGTTTGGAATTAACAAACATGTGCTACTATATATAAAATAGGTCATCAACAATGACCTACTGTCTAGCACAAGAAACTCTACTGAATGCTGTGTAATAACCTATACAAAAGCAGAATCTTAAAAAGAATGGATATAAGTATATGTATAACAATCAGCTGGACACCTGAAAACAACTCAACATTGTAAATCAATTCTACTCCAATATAAAATAAAAATTAAAAATTTTATAAAACATAGCAGTAAAAAAAATTATAAGCTTTACCAAACATGCTTGTTTGCCTAAGACTTTTGAACTTCCCTGGTGTCTCAGAAGGTAAAGAATCTGCCTGCAATGAAGGAGACTCAAGTTCAATCCCTGGGTCATGAAGATCCCCTAGAGAAAGGACTAGTTACCCACTCCAGCATTTTTATCTGGAGAATTCTTTGGACATAGGAGGCTGGCAGACTAGAGTCCATGGGGTCACAAAGGGTCGGACACAACTGAGCAACATTCACTTCATACTTCCTCGTCTTAACACTGAAATTCCTAAAATAATTGCCCCCCAGTCCTATGCAAACTGGGACACCCAGTTACCCTAAGACCTTTATTCTGATTCTTTCTAAGATGAGACCTAGTAGTCTGTCTCTCCATCCTGCTCTTCTAGGTGATTGTGTTGCTAAGACACTAGCAGGTTGGACACTATATTTAATCCCAGGCGTAACTTGCCAAGTAGGTCTATAAGAGAGAAAAAGGGAGGAAGGAAAGCAGAAGGAGTTGATAGCTTCTGAAAATTCTAAACCACATTTTCTCAACCCTTTGAGTCATGTGGAAAGCTTATAAAACCACTGGTGTTTGGCCCACGTTCAGGCAACGTCAGGTTCTATGAGGGTGGGATCTAGGTAGTGGTAGGAGGAGTGAGAACCACTGCACCAGGTGGCCTTTTGATTTCTGGATTGATGGTATTTGTTGCCAGACAGAAGGAAGTGAGGGAGACCTACTGAGTGCCCACACGTGGACAGAACAGCCCTGCACCCCACCCGATGGGAGCCGAGAGGTCCCTCTAAAGGGTGATTTCTACTCCCTGGGGTCAAAGCCCAGGAAGATGTCACCAATTGATGGGAATCTTCCCAAATAATATTAGAGAAATCTACACATATGATTTAACCTTATCCTCCAAGAATTAACAAACAATAAAGCCCCTTTCAATGGTCTGCAGGGAGTGTGCCCTTGCCCTCTCCATGCTTGAGGTAACTGCATACCATGCATATAAAATAACCAAGCTTTTGCCACTGAGAAAAACCAGAAAGATCAGGCATCACTTCTTTGTTTTCTGTGGCTAACAAGAGAAGAAAAAAAAAAGTTTTCTGAAAAGAAAGGAAAGAATAAAATAAAAGATTCTGAAGAAGGAAAGGGAAATCAAACTAGTCAAAGAATATGACAAGAAAGAGAGGGAAAAGGAAGGGGCAGAGAGGAAACAGGAGCACTCCATTTCAGGTTCTAGCCTGTCAGTTAAGACCACCTTAGATCATAAAGAGGTTTGAAGGCTAAAGACCAAAAAATGACAAAACAGTTATTTTGCCAGGAATAAATGGATATATTATGTGGTGTTGGTTATAGCAAAATCTATGAGGCAGTTGAATGCTAAATTGTCAGAGGCCAATAGAAAGTGTTCTGTCTTCTTGAAGGACACATAAAGAGAAAGGTGAGGTGGCTGAAACTTAAACTTGCACTTCCCTCCCACTTCCACAGGTTCTTCAGAAGACAAGTGACCTCTCAGTTTATACAGTGCAGTGTCTTGCAAATGGACAACAGCATAGCATAGAAACCTATTAGGAAGTAATAAACAGAATAACAAGGACAGTGTGGTGGTGGTGGTTTAGTCACCTTGGCAAAATATATAGCAATATGAAATGTTTTATAATAAATTGTTATAATGGTTTGCACTTTGAATTAGAATAGTAAATACTTTGTTACAGAATCCCTGCATTTTATTTTTTATCTATCACATATTAAAACCAAACATAGGCTTGAGGTTTTTATGGTACCTTCTGGCTAAAGACTGCACCTTCATCACTGGAGAAAATTTTATCAGATTTATTTATTAAGCCCATATCTGCAGTTGGCTCTGCACAATGCACAGAATTAAATAAATAATATATTTTTAAGGAACTCCTGACCTCAAAGACATTGCACACCATGGTAAATATCCCTACTGAAACATGTAGAGTGCTATTAAAGTTAGTGTTTCACAAAATGAAGAAGAAAAATATGCCCTTGACAGCAGCAGGAGAATACCTAAATGACTGCAGAACTGAAGTTGATTACCATCAACATCAACTTGCATTTCTCAAGCACTCAGAAAGTACAGGGCAGTGGACCACAGATGGGGATAAAAACAAGTATAAAAATTGGACTCTGCCCTAAGTGAACCCACTATCTAGTAGGAGGGAGAGGAAATAAACATACACAAAATGATAATTCCTAGATACATTTTTTAAGTGACCCAGGCCCTAAATACAGTAGTAATTTGAGTACAATCACCAAAGCAGGGCTCTTCTACAAAACTTCAAGAAGAAATGACACAGTATTCAAAAGCTTTTACATTTGCTTTGTAGCTACTGCTGCTACTGCTAAATTGCTTCAGTCATGTCCGACTCTTCACGACCCCATCGGCTGCAGCCTACCAGGCTCCTCCATCCGTGGGATTTTCCAAGCAAGAGTACTGGAGTGGGGTGCCATTGCCTTCTCCTTGCTTTATAGCAGTGGTCCCCAATCCCTGGGCCACAGACCAGTACCAGCCTATTGCCTGTTAGGAACCAGGCATCACAGCAAGAGGTCAGCAAGCAAAGTTTCATTTGTAATTACAGCCATTCACCATTGCTCACAACACACTTCAGGTGTCACTGTTACCCATCACTCCCAGATGGGACCATCTAGTTGAAGGAGAACAAGCTCAGGGCTCCCAGTGATTCTGTCTTATGGTGAGTTGTATAATTATTTCACTATATATCACAATGTAATAATATAAGAAATAAAACACACAATAAATGTAATCCACTTGAATCATCCCCAACTACTGCACCCCTGATCCACTGAAAAATTGTCTTCCATGAAACTGGTCCTTGGTGCCAAAAAGGTTGGGGCCCGCTACTTTATGGTGTCCAAACATACCCATTAGTGTTAGTCATTCAGTCGTGTCTGACACTTTGCAACCCCACGGACTGTAGCCTGCCAGGCTCCTCTATCCATGGGATTATCCAGATAAAAATACTGGAGTGGGTTGCCATTCGCTTCTCCCATTATCAGATTTAATTCTTATAATATGCTCATTGAAATGAGTGTAATAATCTCCATCTTATAGATGAGGAAGTTGAGACTCAAAGAGGTTAAGCAGCTTCCCTGAGGCCATAAAGCTTAAAGCCTCAGAGCCAGGACTTACGATCAGTGCCAGAGGAAGCACATCCTTAAAGTCCAAAATGAACATTTTCAAAAGCAGCCTGATCACAGCAGTGAACTGGTTGTAAATATTTTCTGGCTAATCCTAAAGGCAAGACTCTAGTTTATCTTATTCAAACTTGTCCATTATCTTGTTTTGCTAAGCCAATTGAGATGCTCTAATGCTCATAATAGGATTTGCCACCTTCCTCACTTGCCAGATCCCTGATCTTTCAGCAGCAGCAGCAACAGAAATATTGAGAAGACTACTTTTTCAAATAAAAGCTTACGCAGAAGCTCAATGAGCAACACTGCATAACTTCTCTTGTCTCTAGCCCTTTTGTTTTCTGGAATTAACATTTCCGAAAGAATACAGAAAGAGGGGCAAAGAGGAATCAATTCAGTATTTTAGCTCCCACAAAAGAAGCACACACACTCAACAAAGGGGGTTATTGTGTACTTTGGCTGTTATGAACTCTAACACACTGATTCACACACTGAGCGCAGGAAGAAATAAAATATTTTCCTGTCTCTTTCCAAGGGGAAAGGTTTTCTAAATTTTCTAAGCATAAGCATCGTTTGACTAATAATACTTTTTTTTTTTTTCTCGGTCCTACATTGAATCAAAATTCTCTGATTCTGGCAATAGGTTCTTTTAAAGTTTTAGTTTCTGGTGATGATGTGTATTTTCGTCTTTAGATTTTAGTAGAAATTTGCGAGATGATGTGTCAGTGACAACTATGCAAGCAACGTTTTAAACTAAAATCCAAAGGAAATGTAATTTGATTGCACTACAAATGCTAGCTTCATGAGATTTTTCTTCCCACCAAATGCATCTCTCCTTCCCATTAGGCACTTTTGGGTAAAACAAATGGATGACTTGACTAGAAGCAAAAAGACATGCATTCCATTCCAATTTTGAGTATGACAGTTGTGAAGTCAGACTCCTGACCTGTATGCCAATTTGCAAACCAATAAAAATTTAAATACTTGAATTATTAACAGAGCACAAGGGATGGAGATGAGGATGGAGACATCTATAATGAGGTGACGATTCCCAGCATAATAGAGTTACTCATTTTAGAATCATCTTACAAGCATATTCCCTGCAGTTTTCATAGCTTATAAATTGTTTGTTGCTGGGACTCGTTTTGAATTCTCTTTACTATTTCATTCTCATCTGCATCAGCAGTCAGAGTAGCTATGGATAGCCACGTAGTATGATTTTTTAAAAAAATTACTCAAGTAAAGCTCAAGCTCTAGAGTCAAACATACTCAGATGCCAATTCTGAAACTGACTTGTACTTGCGTTGTGAGAGCTGATGAAGCTTCCTGCCCACAGCTGAGAACTGCTGAGGTTAGCCAGGTACCACATTGCTCACCTTCCAGCATCTGACCTACTTGTTTTCCTGTATTGATGGTCTCATTCCATAAGCACCCTTTTCTTTGTTTTTAACTGCAGAAGTAAAATTAAATTTGCATATATTTAAATACAAATAGGCAAAAAGAGAGAAAGTACCAAGGATGGCTACAGTTAATCTAAGAATTTTTTCTATACATATTAACTACACATGTATATGTTCTGTATTATCTAAAAATGGATACAACTGCCGGTATTTTGTGTTGCCCTGATTTTTTTCACTTAACAACATTTTATGGACACTGTTCTAAGAGAATAAATAAGTGAATGGCTACATGCATCATGGTTGTATAATATTCCATTATATGAATATATTAGCATTTATCTTGGAGAAGGCAATGGCACCCCACTCCAGTACTCTTGCCTGGAAAATCCCATGGACGGAGGAGCCTGGTAGGCTGCAGTCCATGGGGTCGCTAGAGTCAGACACGACTGAGTGACTTCACTTTCACTTTTCCCTTTCATGCATTGGAGAAGGAAATGGCAACCCACTCCAGTATTCTTGCCTGGAGAATCCCAGGGACGAGGAAGCCTGGTGGGCTGCCTTCTATGGGGTCGCACAGAGTCGGACACGACTGAAGCGACTTAGCAGCAGCAGCAGCAGCAGCAGCAGCATTTATCTGCTAGTTATTGCAGTTCAAACATATCTGGAAATTTCAAAAAAACCTTAAGGTTCTTGACTGAATTCCAACATATTTGTTTGAGGAGAGAGTTGCCCACACCAACAATTGTTCAGCACCAGCTGGTTCCTAGATGTGCGTGTCCTATATGTCAGTTTAGTTATGTTTGACTCTATGTGACCCTATGAACTGTAGCCTGCCAAGCTCCTCTGTCCATGGTGTTCTCCAGGAAAGAATACTGGAGTAGGTTGCCATTTATTTCTCCAGGAGATCGTCCCAATCCAGGGATCGAACCCACAACTCCTGAATTGGCAGGCAAATTCTTATCTGTTGAGCCACTAGGGAAGTTGTGTGTCTACTTAGCTTACTTAAAAAAATAATAATAATAGTTACTAACAAACAGAGGGTTTTTAACATATTTGTTCAACTGAATTGAACAATATCTTTATGGTTAAGGTCCTTCTATAAACATTTTTTCACATGTGCCAAATAATTTACTAGAGCCAGCACCTTGAAGTAGAATGTCTGAGTCTCACATATGCAAATACTAAGCTTTTTGATTTATAGAAAGTGTTCATCCTTATCACTGTTTCTGGGTAAGATGAACTATCCCTGATTTCTACTCATTTTTTTCCCCTTTTGTCCATGTTACCTTTCTGGAAACAAGAAAAAGAAATGGGAAAAGAGAAAAGATGGGTTTTAGAAAGGAAGTAGCTTCCTTCAAGCCCTTTCTCAACATCCACAGTAAACATACACTCAATCTTAACATTTGTATACACTAGTCCTCAAAATATCCATTTTCACAGACACCCAACCACCCCCAGAGTCCCTTAATTTCCACAGTTAGGACAGTTCTGTTAATATTGTTTATACATGCAGGCTGCTGCAATTTTACTGCATTGCTTTGTTTTGCACGTGGAGAAATTATAAAACAACTTCTCATAATCTCAGAACTGGACAGAAATTCCATTGCAAAATGATACAGAGTGAGTGTATTATAAAGTACCTCGCAGGCACTTGCGCCTCAGAGTCTTGTTTAGAGAAATGGGTATTGCAGGGAATAAAGCTGCAATAAGGCTGAGAAATTTCTGTTATTTTCTTTTTTTCATGACTCAGAATGAACAAGTTATCCCAGGTTTTTCAGGGAAAAGAGGTTTCACTATTATAACCCTGAAGGCAGTAGTGTTACTCTGCATTTTATGCCTGTGCCTCTTCCACTTTATGAAAATGGGAAATTTTGTGGCTTTGGCACACATTTGCCTGTCATACCAACTTGGGCCTAAAGAGATACAATCATCTGTGGCAGCTCCTTCCAATCCAAAGCCATACAACACTGAACATATGATGAACCAGTAATTAGTTTGTGAATTCAGTTACTCTGAGCAGTCTAAATGCATATTTCAAGCTTTGATTACTCCTCCACCAGGGTTTTTATTATTTCTTTCCTTCAATTAAGCAAGCAGCTATGGAAAAAGCAAGATTTTTAAAGGCTTATAACACCTAGGTAATGGTGATTAAACATGGCTTCAGAGACAGGGAGTTAGTTCTTCCTGATAAGAATTACCTAGTACATAAAATGGGTAAATTAGCAGATGGTTTTGAACATTGTAAAAAAAAGATGCACTATTTTGTAAAAATCTCATTGTTAACTGATGACTTCATAGAAGAAGCTCTGAACTAGAACTCAGTATACCTGAAGTATACGATAAAGGGGCTGAAATCCTTAAGGTCCCTTTGAATTTAAATTATATATGAGTTATACTATATAGAGGCTGATACAGGAATCAGGCCAAATTTGGGGGAAATTCTAGTAATTTAGGAAATTACTAGAATTTGGAAATCTTAGAATTTGGGGAAAACAAATAAGCATTGAAGATAGTTGATCAGTAGATTATTTTATTTGGTTTTCGTAGAATTTTTCAGGGACAGATGAACATAATCAATCAAAGAAACAACTGACATTTTACTTTATTTTTTCAACAAGGTGTTGAAGAACTTTTTTAAGAAATCAGAGTGAGTACATAGAAGGATTCAAAAGAGTGCTTAATGACAGAAAATTCTAGAGTTTCAAACAGCTTTGGTGGTTGCTCACTCCAGCTTCCTCAATTTATAACTGAATAAACTCAGACCCACCTATTCAATAACTTGAAAGAGTTAATAGCAAAATCAAGCCTAGAGACCAGACCTCACAGATGTCAGAGCCAGGGCTCTTTCAACACACCTCAATATGTCCTTAGTCAATGAAAATTGTTTTTATTTCCAATAAAATTTGTATTATAATTTTTACAGTTTTCACTGATATATTTACATCTTCATGCATAGCTTTGATTCAATGGGTCAAAAAGCATCAAATCAACTTTAAGTACACCTGGGTTGAAGTGAAGTGAAGTCGCTCAGTCGCGTCCGACTCTTTGCGACCCCATGGACTGTAGCCTACCAGGCTCCTCTGTCCATGGGATTCTCCAGGCAAGAATACTGGAGTGGGTTGCTATTTCCTTCTCCAGATGGACCATTTAACCTTTTAATGCCACGGCTTCATTATAGTAACCTGCTTGTTAAATCAAGGCTATTGTTGCTCATGCATCTGTGAAGATTTCTAGATCAAGCAGATAAGACTACATTGGAAATATTTTATAAAAGTTCATAATTCAGTTGAGGAGAAAAAACAAGGTTGTCTCTTGATGATAAATGAACTTTTGTTCTAGGCTCCAATACAATGTGACTTCCGTCTGTCTATAAAATAAGTGACTGTCTAGGTTCCCAGTTACCTGGGCCAAAATACACTGCTCAGCAAGCGATTTTGATTAGAGCTGAAGTTCCTGTTTGATGGAGGTGATCGGGTGGAGTTGCCTGGTTTCCAAGACAACTGCTTCTTCCTCTGCTTGTAGGTTCCTTTCTGATTAAACTCCTAACAATTCATGTTTCTTTGCCTTCAAATATGTAAGAGAGTGTTATAAACCAGGATGACTCAACATATGTTGTTTCTGAAAGTAGAATTTGGCCAATGAACAGAAGTTACTAGAGGATCATTAGGAAGAATTTTATAACAATTAGGGCTCTTCAAAACTGAATTGAATGATTTTGATGTCTAATAAACGTTTTTCTTTGCAAATGTTGAAGCAGAGCCTGGAAAACTACCTGTCAGAGATGTTGTAGAGATGAAAAGAAGAAGTAAAATGCTAATTGAGAGATTTCACTCAGCTTCCTAATTCCAATATGCTAGAATTCTATGAGTTTTTTTTTTTTTTTAAGTTATACACCAAAATATCAACAAGAATTTGTGAATCTCTTTTGGCAAGTCAAACCATGGGAGTAAAAGCAGTAGAAAACAGAGTTTCTTTCAAACAGAGCTTTTGTTCATGTTTAGGAAACAAGAATAACTCTCACAAAATTTTTATAAAATGACATAACTAAAATATGAGCACATATCAAATTAGGCAGTACTATATAAAAATCCTATTAGGATTTGGGAAAGAGGGAAATAATAGAATGGAGAGATTGGGTTTTAGGATGGGCCAAAATAATGGATCCATTGGATCATAGAAAAATCCTACATCCGACATCCATTGGATCATAGAAAAAAACAAGAGAATTCTAAAAAAAATCTACTTCATTGACAGCACTAAAGCCTTTGACTGTGTGGATCACAACAAACTATGGAAAGTTTTTAAAGAGATGGGAATGCTAGACCACCTTACCTGCCTCCTGAGAAACCTGTATGCAGGTCAAAAATCAACAGTTAGAACTGGACATGGAACAATGGACTGGTTTCAAAATGGGAAAGGAGTATGTCAAGACTGTATACTGTCACCCTGATTATTTAATTTATATGCAGAGTACATCATGTGAAATGCTGGGCTGGATGAACAACAAGCTGGAATCAAGAGTGCCAGGAGAAATATCAATAACGTCAGATATGCAGGTGATACCATCCTTATGGAAGAAAGTAAAGAGGAACTAAAGAGCCTCTTGATGAAAGTGAGAGTGAAAAAGCTGGCTTAAAACTCAACATTCAAAAAACTAAGATCATGGCATACAGTCCCATCACTTTATGGCAAATAAATGGGGAAACAATTAAAACAGTGACAGACTTTATTTTCTTGGACTCCAAAATCACTGCACATGGTGACTGCAGCCATAAATTAAAGACGTTTGCTCCTTGGAAGAAAAGCCATGACAATACCTAGACAGCATATTAAAAAGCAGAGACATTACTTTGCCAACAAAGGTCTGTTTAGTCAAGGCTATGGTTTTTCCAGTAGTCATGTATGGATGTGAGAGTTGAACCACAAAGAAGGCTGAATGCCAAAGAATTGATACTTTTGAGCTGTGGTGTTGGAGAAGACTCTTGAGAGTCCCTTGGACTGCAAGGAGATCCAACCAGTCCATCCTAAAGGAAGTCAATCCTAAATATTCATTGGAAGGACTGATGCTGAATCTGAAGCTATAGTAATTTGGCTGCCTGATGTGAAGAGCTGACTAATTAGAAAAAACCTGATGATGGGAACGATTGATGGCAGGAGGGAACGGGGATGACAGAGGATGAGATGGTTGGATGGCATCACTGACTCAATGGATGTGAGTTTGAACAAGCTCCAAGAGATGGTAAAGGACAGGGAAGCCTGGTGTGCTACAGTCAGTGGGGTCACAAAAAGTCAGACAACTGAGCGAGTGAATAGCAACAACAAAAGAAGGGATAGAACTTAAATTTAGAGAGAATTACTGTGGAGATAAAAGATAAGAAAGAGGCAGTAAGGAGGTGGGGGAAGGATAGATTGGGAGTTTGAGTTAGTCGATGCAAACAATTATATCTAGAATGGATCAACAACAAGGCCCTACTGTGTAGCACAGAGGACTACTATACAGTAGTTCCCCAAGAGTCAGACATGCTGAGTGACTGAACACAAATAAATCAACTATACTTCAATAAAAAGAACGAAGCACCAGCCTATGTTCGATACAGGATACAGGATGCTTGGGGCTGGTACACGGGGATGATCCAGAGAGAGGATATAGGGTGGGATGTGGGAGAGGGATTCAGGATTGGGATCTCATATACACCCATGGTGGATTCATGTCAATGTATGGCAAAATCAATACGGTATTATAAAGTAAAATAAAGTAAAACTTAAAAAATTAAAATTAAAATTTAAAAAAAAAGAAAGAAAGAGGAAGCATGAGCTACTACACAGAAACTAGGATATGCATGCTTTAGAGGATTTTGGTACAAGATACTGAAGACAGTAAGAGGCTATTTGGGGAAGTACCTTTTTAATTTCTAATTCTTTAGTCATATAATGTGGTACATAGCAAAAGGATGTTTAAAAAATAAAACCTATCCCTGAGTTAGTTTTCCCTGCTCTCTTTTTTCTTTTATTGAGCAATAACTGATAAATATAATTGAATACACTTGAAGTGTACAACGTGGTGATTTGATGTATATATACACTGTAGAATGATTACCAAGATCAAGGTGACTAAGACATCCATCTCCCTGCTATTCTGATGCCAGGTTTTAAGTGTTGCCTTAGGCTGTAAAATGTGGTGGAAATAAGTGGATTTCATAGCTGTAACAGCATCATACCCAATTTGATGTTGGAAACCATCACCTGAATTCTGTGTGATTTGAAAAGCAGTTTCTTATCAATCAAATACCACTAGCCCTTTGCTGAATTTGGGTGTGTGGGGTTGTCTACCTTTCTGGATGCAATAAATGGCACATAGAAAAGCTTTCTTGTGTTTGCATCACATCCCTATTTATGATGGTAACAAACAACTGTTATCTTTGAAAGTAGGATAGAAAGGGATGGAGCCGGGTAGGCACCATTATCCAGGCTCATTCACAGTCACTGCAGTCCAAGGAGAAGAAAGGACAGAGAGAAATTGGAAGACTGTTACAGGCAATGCATTATAATGAATGTGAAACATTTAGCAACAAAGATCCACACAGGGAATGGGGCACTTGGCTTCACAACCTCCCCAGGATTTACTGAAGTTAGGAAGAAGTTTATGATGAAAACAATCAGAGTAAATTGCAGAAACATCTTCCGTGCTGCTTTAATTAAAGAGCCTTTCATCATTTCCAGCTTAAACATCTTTCTCAGTCTTAAAAGTAACTACTGAATTTTCTAGTGCTTTTGCATCTGTAGTCAAGAAAATTTAGTTTTCATTTCTAAGAAGTACAAGGGATGAATTTCATATATGTTCCCTGGCAATTCAAATGAATATTTCTTCTCTCTCTTACACCCTTTCCTAGAGTAATACATGNCTTTTGCATCTGTAGTCAAGAAAATTTAGTTTTCATTTCTAAGAAGTACAAGGGATGAATTTCATATATGTTCCCTGGCAATTCAAATGAATATTTCTTCTCTCTCTTACATCCTTTTCTAGAGTAATACATGTTCTTTCAGGTGTGTTTAAACCAACTAGAATGTCAAACGCTTTGAAGTAAAGGTTATAAGGAATGTAGATGTCAGAGTTGCACTGATAAACACTGAGTGGAATGAATATAAACAGTGGAGGCATTAGGAGGCACTTAGGATGTTAGGTACTCAAGACAACTTAGGAGAAATTACCTTGATATCTTTCAAAAGCAGAGTATGTGTGACTGCAAACTGTTTGATATCTCTTCACTTGCTCTGCATCCTCAGGTGCATTTGTGTGTACCAACCCCATTGCTCACAACCCTTCCTTCCCCACTTAACCTTATCAAAATTGACTCAGTTTCAAGTCCAGCCCCCTTGTGTCTATGACCTCTAATCTCAATGCTTATTAAAGACCATACTAGTTGACATAAATACAGGTTTGTGTCATAATTGTGATCCAATGTCACATAAAAGTCACATTTAACTAGTCTTTGTTATTAAAAAGAATAATGATGCTAGTACTACAAAAATGATCATATTTCTTGAGTCATAGATACATTTGTGGGCTTCCTTCATAGCTCAATTGGTAAAGAATCTGCCTCCAGTGCAGGAGACCCAGGTTCAATCCCTGGGTTGGGAAGATCCCCTGGAGAAGGTAATGGCAACCCACTCCAGTATTCTTGCCTAGAGAATCCCATGGACAGAGGATCCTGGAGGGCTATAGTCCACAGGGTCACAAGAGTTGGACACAACTTAACAAAAAGAGAGAGAAAGAAAAGAGAGATGAAACATTTATAGGTTCATCACATAAGCTGTGGAAGTTAAGATAAAATATTTATTTGCTTATGCATTGAATTTCTATCACCTATTTATGTACAGGTACATCTGGATTTATATGCAGAGTATGTCATGAGAAACGCTGGGCTGGAAGAAGCACAAGCTGGAATCAAGATTGCCAGGAGAAATATCAATAACCTCAGATATGCAGATGACACCACCCTTATGGCAGAAAGTGAAGAGGAACTAAAAAGCCTCTTGATGAAAGTGAAAGAGGAGAGTGAAAAAGTTGGCTTAAAGCTCAACATATTCAGAAA
>SJYT01074206.1:57919-80189 GCA_006410635.1 Cephalophus harveyi | reverse complement strand
ATAACCTCAGATATGCAGATGACACCACCCTTATGGCAGAAAGTGAAGAGGAACTAAAAAGCCTCTTGATGAAAGTGAAAGAGGAGAGTGAAAAAGTTGGCTTAAAGCTCAACATTCAGAAAACGAAGATCACGGCATTTGGTCTCATCACTTCATGGGAAATAGATGGGGAAACAGTGTCAGACTTTATTTTTGGGGGCTCCAAAATCACTGCAGATGGTGACTGCAGCCATGAAATTAAAAGATGCTTACTTCTTGGAAGGAAAGTTATGACCAACCTAGATAGCATATTGAAAAGCAGAGACATTACTCTGCCAGCAAAGGTCCGTCTAGTCAAGGCTATGGTTTTTCCTGTGGTCATGTATGGATGTGAGAGTTGGACTGTGAAGAAGGCTGAGTGCTGAAGAATTGATGCTTGTGAACTGTGGTGTTGGAGAAGACTCTTGAGAGTCCCTTGGACTGCAAGGAGATCCAACCAGTCCATTCTGAAAGAGATCAGCCCTGGGATTTCTTTGGAAGGAATGATGCTGAAGCAGAAACTCCAGTACTTTGGCCACCTCATGCGAAGAGTTGACTCACTGGAAAAGACTCTGATGCTGGGAGGGATTGGGGGCAGGAGGAGAAGGGGACGACCGAGGATGAGATGGCTGGATGGCATCACTGACTCGACAGTGGTGAGTTTGAGTGAACTCCGGGAGATGGTGATGGACAGGGAGGCCTGGCATGCTGTGATTCATGGGGTCACAAATAGTCGGACATGACTGAGCAACTGAACTGAACTGAACTGAGACCTGGATTTCATCCCTGGATCGGGAAGATCCCCTGGAGGAAGAAATGGCAACCCACTTCAGGATTCTTGCCTGGAAAACCCCATGGACAGAGAAACCTGGGGTCTCAAAAGTGGGACACAACTGTGCAACTAAAACTTTCATTTATACTGTGGGAGTTTCTTTCACTATGATTTGCTCATTTTCTTTTCTGAAACTCATTATGTTTCTGGCTTCCTGAGTCATAGTCTTCAAGAGATGACAAATGGTGAGGCAAGTTGAGCTCCTGGCTTGTTGGGTCTTAGAGCCATTGCCCTCTTGTCCTTGTGGAGGTCCATGCCACTCTTTTATGAACATTAAGCATGTACTATTAGGATAGACCTGAGGCATCCTATTTGCTGGCTACTTCACCATTCATGAAGGTCACTTTCTCACTTTGGAGCAATCCCTACACATATTTCACCTTTCCCCCAAATGCCTACTTTTCTGGCATCTTCCAGCTACAACAGGCTACTTGGGTAAAAACCCAAATAAAAGAAAATACAGTCCACAGGAGTTTATAGTATGTACGTGCATGTGTGTGTGCTCAGCTGCTTCAGTCATATCCAACCCTTTGCAGCCCTATGGACTACAGCCTCCCATCTCCTCTGTCCTTGGGATTTTCCAGGCAGGAATACTGGAGCAGGTTGCCATGCCTTCCTCCAGGGTATCTTCCCAACCCAGGGATCAACCTAGGTCCCCCACATTGCAGGCAGACTCTTTACTGTCTGAGCCACCAGGGAAGCCCTTTTAAGTGTACAATTCAATGATTTACAGGTCTGCAGGTTTACAGAGATGCACTTTCACCACTAATCTCCAGTTCTAGAAAATTTCAATCACCTGGAAAAAATCTCATATGCCTATTGCAGTTAATCCTGATTCTATCCCCCAGCCTTAGGCAACTACTAAGTTCTGTCTGTCTTTGTAGATTTGCCTTTCTGGATATTTCACATAAATGTGATCATGCAATAATATGTGGTCTTTTGCATCTGACCTTTTTTCACTGAGAATAATGTTTTAAAGTGTCACCATGATGTAATATATATTAATACTTTGATTCTTTTATTGTTAAGTGGCATTCCATTGATGGCTTTTTGTTTATGGATATCACAGTTTGGACATTTGGGTTGTTTTCACTTTTTGGCTGCTATGAATAATGCTTCCTTTACACAGGATTTTCACATACATTTCTTCTTCATGTCCCTGGAGGAGATCCTACTCCTTGCAACAGATTCCTACTGGATTGAGGAGACTTTCAATATTGTGATTCCTTGAGATCTATTTCAACTCCTAAGCCAAAATCCTCATGTCTAAGACCCAGAATTGTTTAATAAGCTACCTGTCAGCAATAAGTATGACCTAACTCTGTGAGACGATGTTTGGGAGCCACTAGCTTGGGAGATAAACATTTTTCCCACCTCCATGCCTTTGATTATGCTATTTCATCCTCTAGAATATCTTTCCACAATATTCTATTCTAAAAGGCTCACAATCTTAAATATTCCTTTAAATAAAAACAACATATTCTCTTATTTTGTAGTAAACATCCTTACTCTGCAATCTCTGCAATCCCATAACATTCTCTGTCTTATTTATAAGAGCTTGCCTTATTTAACATTTTTTTCTCACTTTTGACATTTTTTTTCTCCTTTCATGTTGATACCAAAAAGCTTCAAGTTGAAGAATGCACCCAGGAAAGTGTTTTCTCCCTTAAATATACTGTATACTCAATTCCCACCTCTGTGCTAGCTAACCTCAGTTTATCTAATAATTTGTCATACTTCTGTCTGCCCTATTTGGTTTTAAGCTTCTTGACAAAGGGAGTCATGTCTTTCTTAGTGAGCAACAGAATCTTCTCATATTCATCTGAATTATCTGGGTTTTAGGATTTAGTAGGTCCTTAAATTCACGTTATCAGCACTCCTATGTGGTGACACCAAGGCAACTGATGTTTGATCAACACTTTGAGAAACATTAGTCTATACCAAATGCAAGAGTCAAAAATGGAGTTGTATTCTATCACATGCTCCCTTAGAGGCTGTCTCTGTTTTAGTTTTCCTTTGAAAATAACTCACCCTGCTTTTATTTTGAGGACCTCTCTAAGTTCCCTGGGGAGCTAAAGAACTGAGGTCTTTTCTAAGTTCCTGGCCCAGGGTTCCAAGTCCCTATGTAAGCACCTGTCTTGGATTACCTTGCTGGGCTCTGGGCATGGGCATTGGCCAACACTACTTTTTGATTCTGGGTATTCAGAACCTGAGAGTCTTTTTGTTGTTGTTCTTTCTCCCAACCTTGTTATTAATGCTCTTTTGTTGAGCTATTTAATTAGCTCTCTACCTCTAGTTTCACTCATCAGGGATTCTCTTCTCTATCCTGAACTTGCCTCTGAGTCATTGTGGGTCACATTTTACCATATGGAACCAGCATGAGAGATGCAAGATCCAGGATCTAGCCCAGAGCTGAGCACCATGGTGCAGTCAACATTTGGAAAACGGATGTAGCATCAGTGCTTGGCTCTAGAGGCACAGCTGCACAGACCTTGTGCCAAGTCCAAGGGAGCACCATCTTCACAGTCTCTTATCTCATCACTAGTTGGCACCAATGCTTTCAACAAGGTCTATAATACAGCCATGAGTCAGGCTGGTTGCTAGTGGTAAGTTTGGAAACTCTGTACAAAGAAAGCAACTTCAAAAACCTTGGCTGACAAGAGGAGAAGAGCAATAGATTGACAATGGTGAAGGCAGGCAGTGGGGTTCACTGACATTAAAGTAGACCTTCTGGGAAGGCTCTTGTTCTAGAAAATAGTTGGACTAATAGAATACCATTGAGAACTAAAGATAACCCAGAGAGATGGTAAGGGGAGGGAGGTGGGAGGGGGGGTTCAGGATTGGGAACTCATGTACACCCATGGCGGATTCATGTTGACGTATGGCAAAATCACTACAGTAAAGTAAAATAAAAAAGAAAGAAAGAAAACAAGAAAATGTGTTAAGAAGCATAAAAAAAAAAAATAGAGATAATAACAAATCTGTGGAAGTAGCCTCAGTCAGGTATGAGAGAGGGGAAGAGAGAACATAAGAACCAGATATGACTAGATATAACCAGAGAGTCACATGAAACAGACATTGTGAGAAGTAATAACAAGCCATCGGATCTGCATCTTGAAGCAGGACTTAATATCTCACTCTCTTGGGCAGGAGAATGAGGCTGTTAAAATGAAGCTGTAACTCAATGAGAACTGGTCTAGAAACAGGAAAACCTAAAAATATAACAGGGATGTATTTCACTTGGATAACCTCAGTTATGCTGCTGCTAGGAACCAGCCCCAGGATCTTGATAGTTTGATAGCAGTGATTTATTTGTAATTCATATGACACATCCATTTCATTTTGGAAGGGGGCTGGCAACCTTGCTTTCAGGAAACCAGGCTAATGGAGCAGGTCACTGTTTCAGACAGAAGGAGACTTCTGAAAGGTCTTGAATTAGCAATTAAAGGTCCAGTGCAGAATGTACACATGATTCTTCTGCTTATAACTTATTGGCCAAAACTAGTTACATAGCCGGAGAAGGCAACGGCACCCTACTCCAGTACTCTTGCCTGGAAAATCTCATGGATGGAGGAACCTGATGGGCTGCAGTCCACAGGGTCACTAAGAGTCAGACACAGCTGAGTGACTTCACTTTGACTTTTTACTTCATGCATTGGAGAAGGAAATTGCAACCCACTCCAGTGTTCTTGCCTGGAGAATCCCAGGGACAGGGGAGGCTGGTGGGCTGCCATCAATGGGGTCGCACAGAGTTGGACACGACTAAAGCGACTTAGCAGCAGCAGTAGCAGCAGTTACATAGCCTTATTCAACCACAAGGAAACCAGAACTTGTGTGAAGTCACTCAGTCGTGTCTGACTCTTTGCGAACCCGTGGACTGTAGCCCACCAGACTCCTCTGACCATAGGATTCTCCAGGCAAGAATACTGGAGTGGGTTGCCATTTTCTTCTCCAGGGGATCTACCTGACCCAGCGATTGAACCCAGGTTTCCCTCATTGCAGGCAGAGGCTTTAACCTCTGAGCCACCAGGGAAGCCCCTGTACATAAACTATAGAACTGGAAATCTTTGGTGAACAGTATCATTGATTATTTGTGTCTTATCTGGTAGTTACCTGTAGATTTAAAAAGTAATGAACATACAACATGCTTTGAAATTCAAGAAAACTTTCCAATACGAGGCTTCGAATACAAGTATTAATACAATTTATCTCTTCAGGGTACCTATGTATGACCTCATTGCACCTTGGTGTCCAAAGTCTACATTCAAGATTTTTCTCGCCCTGACTCCCACTCTTGTTATTGGGCTTCGGACTGTCTGCAAATATTCAAATAGGGCAGCCAGTTACTGGCAACTACTTTATTGCCTAATCTCATTGACTCAAAGTTGGATACTAAAATACAGCTACTCTCCTTTTTCTTCCCCTCTTCTCTTTCCCTTACTACCCACTTCCCCCACCAACCACTACCACAAAAACCTCATCATTTGGGCTTCATCTCAACAATATTTTTTTTTCCCAAAAAATAAAAATTCACCTGCATTTAATCATAAGTAATCTACTTTGGCTCCAGCCAGGCTGGGCACTATCAAATTTAACCTTGTTTATAGTTCTGGGGTTATAGACTACATAAATACACAGAAAGACTGTAATCCAAAGAATAATCTTACTTGGAAATTCATCAGGTTATTACACAAAGAGAAATGTCTTAAAACCATTGTATTTTAAAGAAGAATTTGAGAGAACATATTAATACCAAAAGAATACAAACAAAAGCATGTATTTTTTTTTTAAATCACCATAATGGATAACATTATTTATCTTAAGTGCAAATCTTAAGTGCAAATCTGACTTGCTATATAAAGGTTTTCAATTGGATATACAATTTTCTTTCACCACATAACTAAAAGAAATCAGAAAATAAGACAAAAATTTGATAGATCCAGGGGTTGTTCACAGCCAGAATATCAAGTAAAATAGAAAATCATTCACTTAGGTCCTGTACCCTTAAATTTTCATGAGACTAGAAATATGCAAATGAGTTGCTGCACTTCACAGATAAAAAAACCAGGGGGAAAATCTGCAGCACTAAGCAATGTTCATAAACAAACAAGACAAAAGAGACTTTTGCACATGTTATAAATTGAAAACTTTTTGCCTAGTAAGTATATGTTTTGTTAAAGGTGAATTCTTGTCATCTTCCATTTCATAGGGCAGCAAGGATAAATTTATTCAGTGTAAGTTTTGTTTTCTCCCACACTTATTTGTTTTATATACAGAAAATGAGGAAGCTGATCTTGATCTGACATCATAGCTTATACAATGTAAAACAGGCTGGCTTGGGAGTTTTCAACATCAAAGAAAGAGTGGCATGAATTAAAGTCTATCTAATTTACATTATGGTTCAACTATGTGTTTTGTGTTCTCTTATATTTTGAATGAGGTTAAGTTATAAAAAGGAGTGTTTCTTCACAGAATAATAATCAATAGTATGTTTTCTATCAGTACACAATTATATCATCAACTCATAATGATTATATAAAGTGTTAATTATTTTCATGATTACTTCACAATGAACATTCCAGGAAACTGCAATCACCCCCTTAAAAAGCATAAAAGTCTAATTTTACAAACAATCAACAAAATCCTCATTTTTTACCTCTAAACTGTGAGAAATACACCTGTTTGTCTTCGCCCTCTGAGTATCTGCTTTAACATGGTCATTCCTCATTCTTCACATTGACAAGGACCATAAAGAAAGCCAGCTGGAGGCCCGAATAAGAGGTGTGTACCTGGAAACTAATTAAGCTTGATTTATTTCCATTGGCAGCATTTTGCATTTCTCTTTTCATGTTTTATTTAAAACTTGATTGCTTAAATAGCAATAACAAGCCACTAAACAAAGCCCAACTGATAATTATATTGAATTTCATCTATTTATAAGCAATTGGAAGCATGATCTCTAGAACACTGAACCTGACTCTCCTTTAAATGTCATATAAATTTACTTCAGGCCCAGATTTAGGAGCTGATTTTCAGGTAGAGAAACAAAGATAGAGTTTTCTTCTCTTCCATCAAATTATAGTTTCAATCCCACCTCCTCCATTAAATCTTCCATGATTACTTCATTCAGATGAGATATTTTTCTCTATCTTAAACCCCTACAGTGAATTTATGGTTTTCTTATTGCATCATAACACATGACTTGATATAGCTGCTACTTGAGTAAAACTTAGACATTGTTCAATGACATCAGAGTAAATCCCCAAGCAATACCTGTTAACATTTATGTAGTAACTAGCTTTGGTTCTCTTATATAGAAAAGGCATGATACCAGTTTTGTCTATATTCCAGGATTACTGTATCCTCCCAGACTTGACAATGTATTTAACAGATCTTCCTAAACCATGGATGTTAGGGCAAAACTCATATTTGTATCTTTAGAAGTAAAACTATCATCCTATCACCCCTGTATCCTACAAGGAAACTAATGCTCAGAAACTTTAATGAAGAAATAAAAGAACATATGATTGGATTAGTTGATTAAATCATTAATGAAGGAAATAGAAGTTCCTAAAGAGGTATCCAGAGAGGAAACCAGTGACTAAAACAGTAGAAGAAAGAGGGAAGTCAAAAAAACAAGGAAGAGGGTTCTGAGTCCCTTCAGGGTTCTGAAATATACTTCAGTATACTCAATTGTCCACTTTCCCAATTCCTCTCCCTTCTATCAGGCCTAATATTCTTTCTCCAAACTGTAGAAATATCTACCTGGCATCACAATTGTCACTTACACTAACATTTGAGGAGTCTTTATAGTGGATCATTTCATTGAACTGTCTCAATATATATAATAAACCTATGATATACATACAGTTATTAACTCAGTTTTATAGATGAGGAAACTGTGTCTTAGACTAATAACGCCGAATGTTTTAGGGTAGCAGAACTAAGATTTCAAATCCCAACAATCTGATTTCAGCACCTGCACATTTTAAGCACTATGCTTTGCTATCTCCCTACAAACCACTAAACCAAATAGTTTATTGTCCAACTTTATAAACCTTTCCACACTATATTGTGATATTTTACCTGCTGTTAAAGACATCATTACCTGATGGAGATTTATAAGCTCCTAAAGATTCCTAGTGGGCTGCCGTCTACGGGGTTGCACAGAGTCGGACACGACTGAAGTGACTTAGCAGCAGCAAAGATTCCCTGGAGAAGGAAATGGCAACCCACTCCAGTACTGTTGCCTAGAAAATTCTATGGATGGGGGAGCCTGGTGTCCATGGGGTTGCAAAGAGTCGGACACGACTGAGCGACTTCACTCACTCACTCACTCAGTGAGATTCCAGATCTAGATTGCTGTATTATTGTATTTGCCTTATCACAAGAAGGCCCAAGGTCTTCTTCGGTGGCTTAGACAGTAAAGAATCTGCCTGCAATGCAAGAGACCTGGATTCCATCCCCGGTTCAAGAAGATCCCCTGGAGGAGAGCACTGCAACTCACTCCAGTATTCTTGCCTGGAGAATCCCATGTATAGAGGCTCATGGAGGGCTACAATCCACAGAGTTGCAAAGAGTCAGACACGACTGAAATGGCTGAGCAGAGCACAACACAGGAAGGCTCAAAGGAGCTCTAAAGAAGGCTCCTGGGAGAGACTGTGTCCACACCTTATACAAGACTACAAGGCGTGAGACTATACCTCTAGGCTTCCTTAGTCCCTCTTATCAGCACTTGTTGCATGGAAATTGACCTGGTAGAAGCACACACATGAGATGTTCTAAACTTTGCTGCTGTCCTCATAACTAGCTAGGCCAACAGCTGTGTGTTGTGATGAGTGCGCTCTCAGCATAGAACATTCTATCTGGTCAACCACAGAGCTCCACCCTCCAGCCATGACCTGCTGAGTGCTTGGTGCTCACTCAAGTTCTTGAGAATATCACCTATGGCAATAGTAAGACCTGGCTTTAATGCCTTAATTTGCTTCTTATTTGCTGGATAATTTTTTGCTTGTTAGCCAGCAAATTCAGGCCCTTGGAACCTCTATTTCTTCATCTATAGAATGGGGATGATAATAGATATTATTTCTGAGGGTTGTTGAATGGATGCAATTTGATTATAAAAAGCATTGGCACAGAAATCAAGTTCAGTGAGAAATTTATCTTCTCACAGTTCTAGAGGCTAGAAATCAAAGATCAAATGTTAGCATGTTTGTTTTTCCTGAGGTCTCTCTCCTTGGCTTGCAGACTGCCACCTTCTTTATGTTCACATGGTCTTTCCTTTGTGCATACATATCAACTGTGTCCCCTTTGCCTGCCCAAAGGTCCTCTTCTTATTAAAATGCCAGTAAAATTGGATTCGCTCAGTCGTATCCCACATTTTGAGACTCCACAGACTATAGCCTACCAGTCTCCTGAATCTCCAGGCAAGCGGACTGGAGTGGGTAGCCATTCCCGTCTCCAGGGGGATTTTCCTAACCCAGGAATCAAACCTGAGTCCCCTGCATTGCAGGCAGATTCTTTACCATCTGAACCACCAGGAAAGCCTGAGCGGCAGAGTGGTAAAGAATCCACCTGCCACTGCAGGAGGCCAGGAATCACAGGTTCAACCCCTGGGTCAAGAAGATCCTCTGGAGGAGGAAATGGCAAACCACTCTAGTATTCTTGCCTGGAAAATCTCATGGACATAGGAACCTGGCAGGCTATAGTTCATGGGGTCACAAAGAGTTTGACATGACAGAGGACACACAAAATTGGATTAAAGCCCATGTTTATAGTCTTATGCAACCTTAATTGCCTCTTTAAGGGCTACATTAACTTTGAAGTTAGGGCTTTCACATGTAAATTTGGTTTGGTGGTAGGGAGAAATTCAATCTGTAACAGTGCCCTTTTCAGAGTTGTTGCTGAGCAACACTTGTCCAAGGAATAGGGGAGAGTTTTTGGTCAACGAAGTGGGAATAAGAGTAGTGCTCAGGTTTCAGTGTGGCTGAGATGCACTAAAGTATCCATTATCATTACATGTATCCAAGTTACCATACCCAGAAATTCTAACTCAGTAGCTTTAGAATGAAGCTGATGGCTATGTGATTTTTATTATTTTAATTGGGATATTATTGCTTTACAATGTTGTGTTAATTTTCACTGTACAACACTGAGATTTTTAAGAAGCATCCCTAAGGCAGAGAATCTTCAAAAAACTCAAAAATATACTAAAGCAGAGAATGGGTAAAATCTGAGAAAAAGATTATGCTCATGTCTGAAATCCTAGCTTACTATTTTTTCAGTCACTTAGCTAACCCAAGAGAAAGTATGATCTTGTTAAATGATCTGTCGTCCTTGGACCAAATATCAGGTTTTTTTCTTTGGTTGTTAATTTACATGCCCCAAATATAAACAGAAATATTTTTACCTTTTCCTAAAATTTTAGTTTCTCTTTTCATATTTGTCCTCTTTGGAAAGAAGACTGCTTTCTCGGGTTTCTTACGTGATTCTATCCAACTGTTCTCAAACACAATGGAAATCTTATAGGGTGTCATTATTTCCCCTCAAGTCCTCTGTTGATTCATGTTTCCAATCTCTTTCTTTCTTATTATCTTTAATGATATTTTATGCAGCAGAAATTCATTTTCATAACTTTCTGAAAAATGAAATCATAAGAAATATAAATCAATTTTTTTCTCCAAATAAACAGCTTTTAGTTAAATGGCATTTTGAGGAATTTCCAGATGGTTGAATCCAATTCTGAATATATTTCATTGCTTTATGAATTTTGTAAATTTAACCAGGAAAACCTCACATACTTTTTACAGGTGACCTAATGAAAATCGTGACCTTACCTTTGAACTATAAGAGAAAGATTTGGATAAGGATAAGGTCAAAATTTGGGGAAGCCTTGTTCTAGGTCAAAAGCCCACTGAGGAAAACTTATTTTTAAGGTTGGGTCCAGTAAGATGGCAGTATTGGTCACAAGTTTACCTGAAGCACTACCCTTCTCCAGCTAGGTGAGTCAAAGAAGGCCACTCGTGACACTAGAACACCAGATAGCAGCATCATTGTTAGAAAGTACAATGGATTTTATGATATTTATGGCCTCTATTGGGGCTTCCCTGGTGGCTCAGAGGTTGAAGCGTCTGCCTCTGATGCGGGAGACCCGGGTTCGATCCCTGGGTCAGGAAGATCCCCTGGAGAAGGAAATGGCAATCCACTCCAGTATTCTTGCCTGGAGAATCCCATGGGCGGAGAAGCCTAGTAGGTTACAGTCCACGGGGTCGCAAAGAGTCGGACACGACTGAGCGACTTCACCTCACCTCATGGCCTCTATTATTATCAGTCATAGAAGACTTAGAAACCAAAACTAGAGCAGAGGTCAGCAAACTACAGCCTATGGGCCAAATTAGAATTGCTTGCTTTTAAAATGAAGTATAATTCAAAAACAGAATACTCTTGTGTTTATGTATTGCTTATGTCTTCCTCATTTGTGTCCAACTCTTTGTGACCCCATGGACTGTAGCCTGCCAGGTTCCTCTGTCCACTGAATAGCTTCCTTTCATGTTACACTAGCAGAACTGAATAAAAATGTAGCAACTGTTTAACCACAGAGCTTATAATATTTACTATTAATATCTGGACGTTTATGGAAAAAGTTTGGCAGCCCCTTACCTGGGCTGAGTTCCTCCAACAGCATGAAATATACACATGAGTAATAGTGGGATGAAAGAAGATGATCACTGAAAAAGAGAAAGCAGTTCCACCAAGCTCTGAATTCCCAATAACAAGCTGGAGGTAATGCTTGGAAGCATGGACACATCTCAGGGCTTTCCTTTGCTCATAGAACTTAGTCATACCCATTCTTCCTCCCAGCTCCAAACCATGAGATGGATTGTTTTAGATCAAATATAGGTTTAAATGACCATAAAGCCCTGCTCCCTGCAGGATCACTTCCCATATCACACATTCCTTTTAATTTTCTGACTTTTTTCAAGTGCTGCCAGGCTGCCTAGACTCCCAGGCGCCACTTTCTCTGCTCAGGGCTATTCGGCTCCCCTTGGCTCAAGTTCTAACAAAGGGAAACCACTGACCCATGTCATTTAGTTCAATTGCTGACAGAAATCTTATAATCCAAATGCCACTTTCTATTGTGGTCTCTAGATGTGGGCACACAACTTTGAACCATTGATCGTTACAGGGCTGAGCAATCAGACCCCCATTGGTTTACTCACCAATGGGGAGTTCCGGTGGAGATATAGCCTTTATGTTCATGATACTGCATTCAGGGCCAGGCTCTGAACACATTTTCTATTTCCATTTTTGTTTCTTTCACTTCTAACAATAACTGGATATCTTCTGTTCTCATTCACTACCACCTGAAGTGGAACCTTAAGCATAGGAGTGCTCTGAGCAACATACATGGTCGCCCTGGATGTCACATCAGGTCTGAAAAGGTGAAAGTATAGCTGTCTGAGGGTCTTAGAAATGTGTCCTCGAAGAAGCTCTGATGAGATAGAGAATTAGCTCTACATATTTACTACCAAAGGTAATAGGCTTCCCTGGTGCCTCAGACAGTAGAGAATCTGCGTGCAATGCAAGAGACCAGGAGGGTTCAGTCCCTGGGGTTGGGAAGATCCCCTGGAGAAGTGAATGACTGCCCATTCTAGTATTCTTACCTGAAGAATTCCTTGGATGGAGGAGCCGGGTGGGCTATAGTTCATGGGGTCGCAAAGAGTTGGACATGACTGAGCAACTAAGTACAGCACAGTTCAGATCAATTCAGTTGCTCAGTCATGTCTGACTCTTTGAAACCCCATGGACTGCAGCACACCAAGTTTCCCTGTCCATCACCAACTCTCAGTACTTACTCAAACTCATGTCCATTGAGTCGGTGATGCCATACAACCATCTCATCCATCCCCTTCTCTTCCCACCTTCAATCTTTCCCAGCATCAGGGTCTTTTCAAATGAGTCAGTTCTTCACATCAGGTGGCCAAAGTACTGGAGTTTCAGCTTCAGCATCAGTCCTTCCAATGAATATTCAGGACTCCTTTCATTTAGGATAGACTGGTTGGATCTCCTTGCAGTCCAAGGGACTCTCAAGAGTCTTCTCCAATACCACAGCTCAAAATCATCAATTCTTTGACACTCAGCTTTCTTTATGGCCCAACTGTCACATCTATACAGGACTACTGGAAAAACTATATCTTTGACTAGACAGACCTTTGTTGGCAAAGTAATGTCTCTGCTTTGTAATATGCTGTCTAGGTTGCTATAACTTTTCTTCCAAGGAGCAAGTGTCTTTTAATTTTGTGGCTGCATTTACCATCTGCAGTGGTTTTGGAGCCAAAAAAATAAACTCTGTCACTGTTTCCACTGTTTCCCATTCTATTTGTCATGCAGTGGTGGGACCAGATGTCATGATCTAAGTTTTCTGAATGTTGAACTTTAAGCCAGTTTTTTCACTCTCCTCTTTCACTTTCATCAAGAGGCTCTTTAGTTCTTCTTCACTTTCTGCCATAAGGGTGGTGTCATCTGCATATCTGAGGTTATTGATATTTCTCCTGGCAATCTTGATTCCAGCTTGTGTTTCTTCTAGCACAACGTTTCTCATGAAGTACTCTGCATATAAGTAAAATAAGCAGGGTGACTATACAGCCTTGATGTACTCCTTTCCCAATTTGGAACCAGTCTATTGTCCATGTTCAGTTCTAACTTTTGCTTCTTGACCTGCATACAGGTTTCTCAGGAGGGAGGTCAGGTGGTCTGGTGTTCCCATCTCTTTCAGAATTTTCCACAGTTTGTTGTGACCCACACAGTCAAAGGCTTTGGCATAGTCAATAAAGCAGAAATAGATGTTTTTCTGCAACTTTTTTTTTTTTTAAGGTTTTTAAAATAACATTTATTTCTTAAAAGTTAACGTGTGCATAATAGGAAACCAAAAAGCACAAGAAGCAAAAAACGAAGTCATTCATCTGCAACTCTTTTGCTTAAGTACTTGGATGCAACCTGAAAAACAACAGAATGATCTCTGTTCGTCTCCAAGGCAAACCATTCAATATCACAGTAATCCAAGTCTATGCCCTGACCAATAATGCTGAAAAAGCTGAAGTTGAATGGTTCTATGAATACACAGAAGACTTTCTAGAACTAACACCCCAAAAAGAAGTCCTTTCATTATAGGGGACTAGAATGCAAAAGTAGGAAGTCAAGAAACACCTGGAGTAACAGGCAAATTTGGCCTTGAAGTACAGAATGAAGCAGGGAAAAGGTTAATAGAGTTTTGCCAAGAGACCGCACTGATCATGGCAAACAGCCTCTTCCAACAACACAAGAGAAGACTCTACACATGGGCATCACTAGATGGTCAATACTGAAATCAAATTAACTATATTCTTTGCAGTCAAAGATGGAGAAGCTCTATACAGTCAGCAAAAACAAGACTGGGACCAGACAGGCTCAGATCATGAACTCCTTATTGCAAACTCAGACTTAAGTTGAATAAAGCAGGGAAAACCACTATCCCATTCAGGTATGACCTAAACCAATCCCTTACAATACAGTGGGAGTGACAAATAGATTCAAGGGATTAGATCTGATAGAGTGCCTGAAGAACTATGAATGGAGGTTCAGAACATTGTATAGGAGGCAGTGATCAAGTCCATCCCCAAGGAAAAAAAAAAAAAGAAATGCAAAAAGCACAGCACAGCAAGGCATAGTTAGGTGGAGTCCTCATACTAGACTGCTTGCTACCTTATGACCTTGGGTAAACCCTTAATCTCCCTGATTCTCAGTTTTCCCTTCCACAAAATGTATAACACCTACCTGACATGCTTCCATGTGATAAGATAAACAACAGTCTTAACATAAAACCCAACATACAGTAAGCAATCACATAATCATAGTCATTGTTTTAACTCAAAGTTATTCTTATGCCTCATCTTTACAATATGTCTTCACACTGTTTTCTAAAATGTAGTATTATATATGCATGAATTCTTAACAAAACAAGGGGTTTGTTTTGAATTGTATTGTTTTGTTGTTTAATATCATTCTAAAACATCTGAGATCTTTTTCGACCTTACTGGGTTTTTCTGCCTCAGTACATAATTTAATCTTTCTTTTATCATTGAGTTTCTCACAGTCTCTAGGGATGTTCATTTGAACTTCATTTCTCATTCTTGCATGCTGGAAGAAATGATCGTGGATCTAGAAGATTAAGTTTGAATAGCTTCCAATGTGAGGTGAGGTGAGGTGAAGTCGCTCAGTCGTGTCCGACTCTTTGCGACCCCGTGGACTGTAACCTACTAGGCTTCTCCGTCCATGGGATTCTCCAGGCAAGAACACTGGAGTGGATTGCCATTTCCTTCTCCAGGGGATCTTCCCGACCCAGGGATCGAACCCGAGTCTCCCACACTGGAGGCAGACGCTTTAACCTCTGAGCCACCAGGGAAGCCAATGTAATACATAATTATTGAATTTTACTTTTCTAGTTAAAACCTCAAGATTGATTTGTTCTCATTGGAACTAATTCAGCAGGTATTTAAAAAGTGCTTCATATGTCGTAAGGCCATCCTAGTG
Source organism: Cephalophus harveyi (assembly GCA_006410635.1). Lineage (NCBI taxonomy): Eukaryota > Metazoa > Chordata > Mammalia > Artiodactyla > Bovidae > Cephalophus > Cephalophus harveyi. Next base: position 64,771 of record SJYT01074206.1, on the reverse strand, counting down.
TCATGGTGGGTAAGAATAATAATAAATATTGCCTCCAGTTTCTGCCTGTCAGAACTCTGACTGTAGGTTGATACTTTTCCCCTCAGTTAATGAGCATGAACATTCACAACAGACCACTGAATAGGGAGGAAAAATGTCATTTCATCCCTAATAAGCATGTTACTCTGGAGAAGGGTGTAAGAATTATTCCATAGATTACCTCTGAAAGTCAAGGGATAGAATTTGTTACAGCCGTGCTTCTCAGCCTTCAGTCTGCATCAGAATTACCTGGTGGGGGAGGAGAGGGGGGTTGTTAAAAAATCATACTTCAGGGCCTCCATCACAGATTTCTGGTGCACTAGGCTATGATAAGACTTTGCACCTCTAACCAGTATGCTGAAACTGCTGACCCAGTGACCATATTTTGAGAATATCAACATTCTTTAAAGAGTTAAAGTGTTCTCAGCTCAGCTGAGTGTATCTTCTACAAGAACTGTCCCTTTTACAACCAAGTGGAGTTTTGTTTTTAATAATAGCTTTTTCTTATCCACCTAAGTCTGAGCTTTCCCTGAAACTCATTTTTTACATCTTTTTATGTTCCTTCTCTCTTGCAGTGCATGCATATGTGCGCAGTCGAGTCTTAGTCTTTGTGACCCCATGCACTCCTCTGCCATGGGATTTTCTAGGCAAGAATACTGGAGTGTGTTTCCATTTCTTACTCCAGGGATCTTCCAGACCCAGGGATTAACCCCCCTCCTCTCACATCTCCTGTATTGGCAGGCGGATTCTTTATCGGTAGTGCCACCCAGGAACGCCTCTCTCTAGGAGAGCAGCCTTCAATCTTCCTTGTTCATCTTGATGCAATTGACTCTCAAATGTTGAGTTCTCTAGTCTCCCTAGAGTTCTAGGTTTAGAACTCCGCATGTTCTTATTAAATAAGAACTTGTGGAACAAATGAATAAATGAATGGATGAGTGGGTGCACAATGCCTCGAGCACTAACCAAAGAACTTCAATGTGAATGCTTCAGTGTGAAATTCTCTTCACTCTAAATCCCTGTCATTAATCCAAATTAACTATAGATGTACTTTATAATTCTCTATGAAATTTAATGGCAATAAGGATAGGAGGAAATGGTTGGGGAAGAGTGAAGCTGAGCTTTAGTTGCTGTAATTGTATAGAAGATTTGGGAAATAAGCAGACCTGTGACATTAAAGACTACCACAATGCAGTATAGCTGAGCTGTGAGAAATTCTGATTGATCTCTATACTTTTCCCAACAATTAGCTATTGTTGTTAATGAATCCCAATAGCAGCTGAAATTTATATGAACCATTTACCTTAAAACATACTTTCTGTGGCTTTTTGGAGGAATTATAGAGATTAGAACTATTGCTAAAAATTTTTTTTAGTGTGGGTCTAATAATTCATATCACATGCCCATTAAATTTGTCTCCTTTGTTGCCTCAGTTATATTAACTTATTCGCAATCATAACATAGTTCTTAGGGATGCTAAGGCTTTGACATTCAAAAGAACATTACCAGGACTACTACACTGATGATGCCACACAATTATGAACCATGTAAGTAGGAATAAATATGTATGTTAGACTGTACTAAATTTCCTACTAGACACATGCCTCAGAGAGGGGAAGAAAAATAACTAAAGTGCTCAGAGTATTGGGCTTCCCAGGGGACTCAGTGGTAAAGAATCCACCTGCCATTGCAGGAGATGTAGGTTCATTCCCTGAGTTGGAAAAATACCCTGGAGAAGAAAATTGCAACCTACTCCAGTATTCATACCTGGGAAATCCGATGGACAGAGGAGCCTGGCAGGTTACAGTTCATGGGGTCTCATGACTTAAGCAACTACACAACAAATCTCAGAGTATTGCTTTATTTGGTAAAGTTTTAGAGGCCCAGTGATTTTAGAACATTCTAGCAACTCTCTCTAAAGGTAATGGATGGGACACTTTTCCACTTTCAGATATGGATGAAGCACCACACTCTGCAGTGTGAGATCTACCTTCCAAAGCAGCCACCAATATGGTACAATAAAGAAACGTGGGTGCTTTAGGGCCCTGTGGGGTAAACCTTAACTAATGAAAAATGCGGACTCCAAAGGAGCTGGGCAGATAAATTCTTCCTCCTCTCTCTAACGTAACCTCTCAGAGACATGATTTCTCTTTGCAGTGCTGCCAGAGAAATATATGCTAAATAAAAAAGCCAGCTGAAAATCCTGCCAGTCTTTTTTATCCAGAGCTCATGATGAAGCAGTGGCCAGTGCTAGAATGTATCATACTGCAATGCATTGCATCTTCTCTGACCTCAGTTTTTCCTTTTCACTAAACCCCACAGTTCTAAACCAGCATCTTCTGAGTAAATTGTTGGCACCTTCATTTTTGTCTGTTGTTTTTTCTTTTTTTCTTTTTAGAGGACCCAGCTATACACTCAGATCATGCAAGGTTTATTCCAAAAACATATGGATGGTTTGGCATCAGCATATTTAGTGAACTTTGAGGAGGAAATTTTCACAAAGAGGTTAAGAAGAGAAACTGGATGGTAAAGGGATTAGAGTCATTTACTCCAGAAGAATAGCATGAAAAAGAAGGAAAGAATTAGGGAGAAACCTACAGCATCAAATGTGCACTGGAAGTAACAACAGTAGCATCTATTTATAGACACTTACTTTAGGTCAACCATTCTTTGAGCATATTTCACTAAATCCTAAATAACACTGAAATAGATTTTACTATTTATATTTAATAAATGAGGCAATTATTTCTAAAACTGTTTATTTGTCTTAAATCTCTCAGCTAATGGGAATCAGGGCCAAGAAGTGAACTTGGGCATGTATCTTTCCATAGCTTATAAAACTGATAAGCAATATGACTAAACTTTAATAGATATAAAATTCACGGTAACAACTAATATGGCTAATCAAGGCTTGCTGCCTATGGAGGTATTCTTGAAAAATTATTCCCTCTCTCTTTCCTCCATTTAGCACATGAGAAAACTGAAAGCAAATGACTAGGTTTTTTCCATCCATGGGTCCTAAACTGAGGCTATAATCATCACTACTAATGAGCCAGGTTCCAGTCAGTGGTATGGGAATTGAGAATGAACCTCAGAAATTTCTCAGATCTACAGATTATTTTTTAAAATGGGACCTGAGGATCAAAAGAGGAAGATTAATGGACCAAAGTTGAGTCTCCCTAAGTATATTCTTATAACCCTTAGTCAATGAATTTTCACATGCACATAAACACACTCACAAGCAATACATACTACAGTTCCATGGATATAATTAATTTTTAGTAATTGTGTAACATTATGTGGTATAGAAAATTGTTTTACATAAGTAGTAGTCTAGAAATGGTCATAAATTCTCTGCAGATGCTCCCATTAAGAGCAGGACCTTCAATCATGGCAGGCCTTAAAAACTTGCTTTGGCCAATAAAATGTAGTGGAAATTATTTTATGCAATATCTGAGCCTTTAGCACAAGGTCTTTAGCTTCCCTCTCATCCTCTTGGACACCCCCTGACACTTTGTAAAGAAGTTGAGCTATGTCCTTAAGAATGAGAGACCCCATGAACATGGGTCCAGCTGCTAGTCAGCACCAACCATCAGAGGTGTGAGTGAGACCATCTTAGACTGAGACCATTTAGACCATCAAACCCCAGTCAGCAATAGGTGATTGTACCACGTTGGTAACCATAGACAAGACCAGCAGAATTGCCCAGACGACTCATAGGAGTATTGTATTGTAAGCAAATACAAAACAAATTTGTTGTTTTATGCCACTAAATCTTGGGCATGTTCGTTACATAGCAATACGTAATTAATGCAACTTAGTATTAAACATCATTTTGCAAACTGACTTCACCTTGAAATACTTGCTTCATTAAATATCTAATTAATATCTCCAGGTACATACGTTCACAAATGGGGAGGTAGAAGCTTTCATACACTGTCACACAGCTTAATTAGAGTCTTAAGGAATATTGTTCAGGAAAATGAAAGAGAGTTCACTCCTTATTGAAGTAATCCTTCTCAAGATACTTTTCATTATGTTTGAACATAAGCCTAGTATCTGGAAGAATTATGCTAATAATGTTTCTCTTTCCAATGTGAATCAAATATTAACCTCATCATCAATAACTTCATAGGTATATCTGTTCATGGGGTTCCCAGGTGGCTCAGGGACACAAATTCAGTCCCTGGGTTGGGAAGATCCCCTGGAGGAGATGGCAACCCATTCCAGTATTCTTGCCTGGGAAACCCCGTGGATGAGGAACCTAGTGGGCTACAGTCAATAGGGTTACAAAAGACTTGAACATAACTTAGTGACTAAGCAACAACAACAAATATCTGTTCATACTTTTCATAGGTAAAATTTCCAGATCTAAAAGTAAATATGAATGACCAGTTGTACAATTCTGGGAGCTATATTTTATCATTTCTTGGAAAAATATATTGATATGTGATTTGCTTGGCTTTTTGCTGTGTGTGCATGCTTAGTCACTTCAGTCATTTCTGACTCTGCAACCCCACAGACTGTAGCCCACCAGGCTCCTCTCTCCATGGGTGCTAAACTCTCTCTAGGCAAGAGTATTAGAGTGGGTTGCCATTTCCATCTCTATTTGTAAATGTTTTTAAACCTTAATCCTATTTTATTTTATCAGCAAGGATTACAACAACTGTCTTATCATTGAAATTAGATAAACACTCTAAGTAAACCACTAAAAATTATGGGCAGCTACTAATATGACACTTGAATAAGAAATTTTCATGGATTACTTTAGCATTTTTCCCAAAACTACATTATATTTAATTAAGACACTTTCCTCTACACTGGCTATTCTCTGTGTTCCAGAGTCCTAGTCATTTTTCTTCACATTAAGAGCAATAATATGTATCTCTGGTCTCTTTCTCTCTTCATCTTTTTACTTTTTGAGAAGAAAATGTTTTCAAGTTAGTACTTCCATTTTGAAACGGTAATTTGGCATATTGGTTCAAATCCATATTCTAAGCTTTTTTCAAAGTATTGCTCTAAAACTTTTTAATCTTTTTCCAACATAAGGCTGCTGTTTATAATAGCTTTAGTGTATTCAGTATTATTGGCTATAAATAGCAATATGATGTGTGTTCTAAAAAATCTCATTTGATAGAACACTAGACAGAATATGTTCAGTCCTATCCCATTTAATTGCAATCATTGTTTACTCTCTCATTTGGATTTGTGCTTTATATGCTTAATATAAAAATTCACTTAGTTCTGGAACATATTAATCCTGTTGAGGATTAACCATTGGATTAACACCTGGATTAACTGTTGATAATATATTTGACAGTCCCATGAGAGTACAGGTTTATAGAAATAAGATATACACAAGAGGAGATCAAAAAGTAAAGGAAATATACATTAGGCACAGGAAAATATCCTAGGCAATTCTGTTCCTCTTCACCTCACCTAAGCCCTTTTATTCACAAATCACCTAAAAGACTGAGCCAGTTTCTCTCTAAAACCTGAATTCTTAGAGAATTTTCCCCATAACTCTAAGTTCAGTTCAGTTCAGTCACTCAGTCCTGTTCAGCTCTTTGTGACCCCATGAACTGCAGCACGCCAGGCCTCCCTGACCATCATCCACTCACGGAGCTTACTCAATCTCATGTCCATTGAGTCTGTGATGCCATCCAACCATCTCATCCTCTGTCATCCCCTTCTCCTCCTGTCCTCAATCTTTCCCAGCATCAGGGTCCTTTCAAATGAGTCAGCACTTTGTATCAGGTGGCCAAAGTATTGGAGTTTCAGCTTCAACATCAGTCCTTCCAATGAACACCTAAGACTGATCTCCTTTAGGATGGACTGGTTGGATCTCCTTGCAGTCCAAGGAACTCTCAAGAATCTTTTCCAACACCACAGTTCAAAAGCATCAATTCTTCAGTGCTCAGCTTTCTTTGCAGTCCAAATTTCATATCCATACATGACTACTGGAAAAACAATAGCTTTGACTAGATGGACCTTTGTTGGCAAATTAATGTCTCTGCTTTTTAATATGCTGTCTAGTTTGGTCATAACTTTCCTTCCAAGAAGCAAGTGTCTTAATTTCATGGGTGCAGTCACCATCTGCAGTGATTTTGGAGCCCCCCAAAATAGTCAGCCACTGTTTCCTCATATATTTGCCATGAAGTGATGGGACCAGATGCCATGATCTTAAGTTTCATGAGTGTTGAGCTTTAAGTGAACTTTTTCATCCTCCTCTTTCACTTTCATCAAGAGGCTCCTTAGTTCTTAGCCTTCTGCCGTAAGTGTGGTGTCATCTGCATATCTGAAGTTATTGATATTTCTTCCGGCAATCTTGATTCCAGCTTGTGCTTCATCCAGGCCAGCGTTTCTCATGATGTACTCTGCATATAAGTTAAATAACCAGGGTGACAATATGCAGCCTTGACATACTCCTTTCCCTATTTGGAACCAGTCTGTTGTTCCATGGCCAGTTCTAACTGCTGCTTCCTGACCTGCATACAGATTTCTCAAGAGGTAGGTCAGGTGGTCTGGTATTCCCAGCTCTTTCAGAATTTTCCAGTTTCTTGTGATCCACACAATCAAAGGCTTTGGCATAGTCAATAAAGCAGAAATAGATGTTTTTCTGGAACTCTCTTGCTTTTTCAATGATCCAGCAGATGTTGGTCTTATGATCTCTGGTTCCTCTGCCTCTTCTAAAACCAATTTGAACATCTGGAATTTCACAGTTCATGTATTGCTGAAGCTTGGATTGGAGAATTTTGAACATTACTTTACTAGCATGTGAGATGAATGCAATTGTGCAGTAGCTTGATCATTCTTTGGCATTGCCTTTCTTTGGGA
>SJYT01074206.1:45212-57592 GCA_006410635.1 Cephalophus harveyi | reverse complement strand
TGATTATCTGGGTTGTGAAGATCTTTTTTGTACAGTTCTTCTGTGTATTCTTGCCACCTCTTCTTAATATCTTCTGCTTCTGTTAGGTCCCTACCATTTCTGTCCTTTATTGATCCCATCTTTGCATAAAATGCTCCCTTGGTATCTCTAACTTTCCTGAAGAGATCTCTAGTCTTTCCCTTCTATTATTTTCCTCTATTTCTTTGCATTGATCACTGAGGAAGGCTTTCTTATCTCTCCTTGCTATACTTTGGAACCCTGCATTCAGATGCTTATATCTTTCCTTTTCTCCTTTGCTTTTGGCTTCTCTTGTTTTCACAGCTATTTGTAAGTCCTCCTCAGAGAGTCATTTTGCTTTTTTACATTTCTTTTTCTTGGGGATGATCTTGTTCCCTGTCTGCTGTACAATGTCACGAACCTCTGTCCATAGTTCATCAGGCATTCTATCAGATCTAGTCCCTTAAATCTATTTCTCACTTCCACTGTATTATCATAAGGGATTTGATTTAGGTCATACCCGAACGCTCTAGTGGTTTTCCCTACTTTCTTCAATTTAAGTCTGGATTTGGCAATAAGGAGTTCATGATCTGAGACACAGTCAGCTCCTGGTCTTGTTTTTGCTGACTGTATAGAGCTTCTCCATCTTTGGCTGCAAAGAATATAATCAATCTGATTTTGGTGTTGGCCATCTGGTGATGTCCATGTGTAGAGTCTTCTCTTATGTTGTGGAAGAGGGTGTTTGCTATGACCAGTTCTCTTGGCAAAGCTCTATTGGCCTTTGCTCTGCTTCATTCTGTACTCCAAAGCCAAATTTGCCAGATATTTCTTGACTTCCTACTTTTGTATCCCAGTCCCCTATAATGAAAAGGATATCTTTTGGGGGTGTTAGTTCTAAAAGGTCTTGTAGGTCATCATAGAACTGTTCAACTTTAGCTTCTTTAGCATTGCTACTCTAAGTGAAGTGAAGTGAAGTCTCTCAGTCGTGTCCAACTCTTTGCAACCCCATGTACTGTAGCCTACCAGGCTTCTCGGTCCATGGGATTCTCCAGGCAAGAATACTGGAGTGGGTTACCATTTCCTTCTTCAGGGGATCTTCCCAACCCNATATTATTATCTATGACCTTCAGAGGGAATTAAAAATTCTGCAACTCTGCTGTACTGTTTAAATGGTTACCAGTTCTCCTGGTCCAATTGTTATTCTTTGTTACTGCACATTCACATTATTCCAATCATTAACTCCTGAGCCAGCATTTTGGGACTCCAGAGAAGCCTGAAGCAAAGCCTTAAACTTCAAGAGAAGGAGGACATAGACAGGAAAACAAGTAGGAGTGGTTCATAGACCTGAGAGAGGACCCAGAGTGTCCTGCTCAGTTTTATATTCTAGGACCTTTACTATAAAATATTTTGACCATGTTGAACAAAATGGAAACTGAAAGAAAAAAATGGAGGATATTAACGTGGTTTTTCAGCTTAAAAAATATTTTCAACTGCAATTTGGCATTTGGAGAAGATTAGAGTAAAGCTTGGTACTAGATTTCTAAATAAGCTTAGGATTTTGAATTTCATGCTAGAGGCAGAAGTACTCATTTCAGTACAGAAGACTAAGAATAAAAACATCACTGCAGTTGGAAGCAAACCATTTTGTAAGATTATAAATATAGGTGTAAAAGGCAAACATGGCTTCTTCTTCAAAAGGTTGAAGTCTTTTGTTGTTGATTAAAGAATGAAACAATATAGGAGAGCTTTGTAAAATGGCCTATGATAAGCGCTAAGCATTCCCCAGTAGATGGAGTACAAAGTGGTTCAAAGAGTTTATTGGGACATTTCTAAAGATTACCTGAAACTTTGTTTTCTAGACTTCTCCACTTTCTTTCCTCTCCCTATCCAAATGCTGTCTGTCTCTCAAAGGTTAGTTCAAGCCCCATCTTCAGAATGAAGGCTTCTCTGAACACTCTGGCTCACACCTAGTGTCCCTCCCCTGTCAACTTGCACACCATACTTATTAAACACCATCTTAATGATTTCTACGATTAATTATTTCAGAGATATGGATATTATTGCTAAGGGTGAAAGTCCCTTTTGGTCAGGAATTGGCAGCTGGATGGGTGCCTGAATATTCTATCCCACACTCTAGATACATTGCGTTGTAAAGCATTCCTTGGCCCAGGCATCAGATGGGTCTAAAAACATCATTACTAGATCAAACAAGTATTTGATGTTGGACCATCCACTTAGACTCTGAGCTTTGGTGCCTTCCTCCATAAATAAGTATGGAAGACCTGCACTCTGCCCTCATCAAAATGTTGTGAAGATTAAAAATATCATATTGCCTTTGATTTTGATTTCAAATCCATGAATGAAATCACTATTGAGCTACAGATAATTTCTATGATGTAAGATTTTGCTAACATGTTAGGTACCCAGAAGTTACTGACTTGAGTAACAGTGCATGAATCTTATTGCTCTGGGGAGTTGTACAGTATATGCACAGTTGCATTCATACTGAGCAAGTTATGTTGAACAATTAAGGTTATTAAAATATACAAGTTATTAACAAGAGCTTTTATTAACTCACAGGGCATTCATGACATAGTTAGCACAATTAAGCATGCCACTTTAAGCAAAAGAATTAGACACCATTCTCTGAATCAACTCCAATCCTTATTCCTTTAAGATACTGATGATCCCTGAAGGCAGAATGGTATTTATTCTTAAAGAGCTCCATACCATGAGGGAAACATTCTCTTTATCAATTCATCTCCTGACCCAGAATTACTTCATGCTTTTTGCTTTTTAATTTCTCCCTGTTTATGCTACCTACTAGCTGTACAACTTTAGATAATTTTTTTCTCTTTCAAAAGCTCAGGTTCCTATTTCAAAGAATACTATATTAAAAGTGTATCATACAAATATAAATAGCATTATAAACTCATAAGTGACTATACAGATATGTCTTGCAGATATTGAAGGTTTGTTTTCAGACCACTGCAAAATAGTGAAAATCATAAAAAAACAAGTCATGTAATTTTTTCAGTGTCCCAGTGCATGTAAAAGTTAGGTTTACAGTATGCTATAGTCTCTTAATTGTGTAATAGCATTATGCCTTTAAAAAATGTACACATTTAATTGGAAAACATCTTATTGTGGAAATCTTCATCTGAGCCTCCAGCAAGTCATAATCTTTTGCTAATAGAGTGTCTTGCGTTGATGATGATGGCTGCCAACTAGTGAAGGTGGTGGTTGCTGAAGCCTGGCTGCAGCAGATTCTTAAAGTAAGATAATAATGAAGTTTGCCACAGTGATTGACTCACTTTCAAACACAATTTCTCTGTAGTATGTGATGCTGTTTGATGGCACTTTACACACACCTTTCAAAATCAGATTCAATACTCTCAAACCCTTCTACTGCTTTATCAAATAAGTTTATGCAATATGCTAAATTCTTTGTTGTCTTTTCAAGACCCCTCACATCATCTTTGACAGGAGTAAATTCCATATCAAGAAATCACTTTCTTTGCTCATCCATAAGAAGCAACTCCTCATTTATTAGTTATATCATGAGATTATCACAATTCAGTTACATATTCAGGATTCACTTGTTTCTCTTGCTAGTTCTACCACATCTGCAGTTACTTTCTCCATTGATGGTTTTAACCCCTCAAAGTCACCTGTGAGGGCTAGAATTAACTTCTTCCAAACTCCTCTTAATATTGATATTTGAACCACTTCCCATGAATCATGGCTATCCTTCATGGAGTATAGAATGGTGAATCCTTTCCAAAATGTTTTCAATTAATTTTGCTCAGATCCATCAGAGGAAATACTATCCCTAGCAGATATTATAAGATGTATTTATTAATAAGAAGATTTGAAAGTTGAAATTATTCCTTGCATAATGAATATTGTGTTAGCAGGCATGAAAACAACACTAAACTCATTGTACATCTCCATTAGTGTTCTTAGGTGACCAGGTGTGTTGTCAATGAGCAGTAATATTTTGAGAAGAATTTTTGTTTCTAAGCAATAGGTCTCATCAATTGGCTTAAAATAATCAGTAGACCATTTTGTAAACAGATGTGTTTGTCATCCAGACTTTGTGGTTCCTTTAGAGCACGGGCAGGATAGATTTAGCATAATTATTAAGGGCCCTGTGATTGTTGAATGGTAATTGAGCAATTGGATTCAACTTAAAAATCACCAACTGCATTAGCCTCTGACAGGGAGGCAATCTGTCCTTTGCCACTTTAAAGTCAGTATTGACTTCTCTTCTATAGCTATAAAAGTCCTAGATGGCATCTTATTCTAATAAAAGGCTCTTTTATCTATATTGAAAAAATTGTTGTTTGGAGTAACCACTTTCATTATTTCAGCTAGATCTGGATAAATTTCTGCAGTTTTTACATCAGCATTTGCTGTTCCCTCTTATATTTTTAAGTTATGGAGATGATTTCTTTCCTGAAACCTCATGAACCAGCCTCTGTTATCTTTAAACTTTTTTTCTGAAACTTCCTAAGCTCTCTCAGCCTTCATAGCATTAAAGAGAGATAGAGCCTTGATCTGGATTAGGCTTTTGCTTACCAAAACATTGTAGTTGATTTAATCTATCCAGACCACTAAACTTTCTCCATATCAGGAATAAGAATGCTTCTCTTATCATTTGTGTGTTCACTGGAGTAGCATTTTTAATTTCATCCAACAACTTTATTTTCACAACTTGGTTAACTGTTTGACCAAAGAATTTTAGCTTACTTTGTGTTTCAGCATGCCTTCTTCCCTAAGGTTAATCAGCTTTAGCTTTTGATTTAAAGTGAAACACCTGTGACTCTTCCTTTCACTTGAACACTTAGAGGCCACTGTAGGGTTATTGATTGGTTTAATTTCAATGTATTTATGTCTTATAGAATAAGAAAGCCCAAGGAAATGAGGAGAGACAGGTAATGGTCAGGCAGTGATGCAATAGGAACACAAACAATATTTATTGGTACCAAAATGTGACAAAAAGACTTGCAGTGAGCAAATGCTATTGTAAAAATAGCATCAATAGACTCTCTTGATACAAGATGCCCCAAATTTTCAATCTGTAAAAAATGCAATACCCGTTAAGCACAATAAAATGGAGTATGCCCGTATCAGTAAGATGGTAATGCTAGTTGAAAAGCACTTGAAGACCTATTATCTATAGTATTTTAAAATAATAAGGTTAATTAATAATAATGTATCAGGACTCAGCAATTATAAGAACAAACCTCACTAATATAATGGTTTGTAATTAGGGAAACTGGGGCATGTGGGAACAGAAAATAAAATTCAAATAAGATTGTGAAGTTAGTTATAAAACTTGTTCTACAAGATGATAATTTATATCTTTGGGCTTATCTTTTCTAGGAAAAAATTATTTGCATCTCTAGCAGATAAAATTCTACAAATTTACATATAACTTTCCATTGTCCATATTTTAAGTAAATAGTAAAATCAGCATAGTTTCTTATCCTTTAAAGTAAAAAACTGTGGGTTGTCCATTAAATAAGTCTACAGTTTGATACTGAAAGTATGATACTTCCAGTATCATTCTATGCTTTTGTTTAATTTTTAAGTTGTCAATAAATTATTATTAATATAATCATCATAATCATCATCATCATCATCATGGCTTTCCCTCTTGGCTTTCCTATTTCCAACCATGAACTGACTTGGCTTTTCAGCTTTCTTCATATTCAAGGATGCACTCCAGGCTGGTGAGCAAATGGCTCTCATTTTGGTTTATTGACTTGGCATTGGCATCCCAGGGACACTCCTTGACTTCCATTCTTTGCTGGCCTAGTGCCCAGCCTAACCTGTCACTCAGAATCCTGAGAAACTGCAAAGTCAATACCTTAAAAGAAGGACAAGAGACAGCAAGAGCCACAAATTCAAAGAAACGAAAAGACCAGGATTCTACTAATTTTACTTCCTGCCCTGTTTTTTATAGTCACCTTTTCTTCTTGCTTAAGGAAACTATTAACATCATGGACCAGGGATCCAAAGTATGAACCAAATGAAGCTGGACCTGAAATCAGTTGGTCCCATCAACTTGTTGTTGTTGCTGTTCAGTCTCTAAGTCGTGTTCACTTTTGTGTGACCCCATGGACTGTAGCCCACCAGGCTCCTCTGTCCATAGGATTTCCCAGGCAAGAATACTGGAGTAGGTTACCATTTCCTTTTTTGGGGGATCTTCTAGACCCAGGGATCAAATCCAAGTCTCCTGCATTGGCAGGTGGAGTCTTACTCCATGCCAACTGTGTTAAATTCTTAGGAAGAGTCTATACGAAAGGCCAAAATAACATTGGACATTTAATAAAAGATGAAATAGTCATGACAGAAATAGACTAAAAGTATCCTGAACTGCACGAAAAAAAAAAAAAAAAAGAAAAGATAACTAGGTTCTAGACTCTATCGCACACTGACAAGCTAGAGGCATAGCTTTGTGATCAAGCAGAAGTTTGTGTCCTGATTATACCAATTAGTAGATATTGAACTTAGGCAAGTTGCTTAACCTATCTACATCTGTTTTCTCAAAAGTAATATAAGACAGCATTATTACTTAGGACTAAATGTGCTAATGAAGTAAAGCCCTTCAGACATAATAAACACTCAAATCATGTCAAGATAGTTACAGCGTTGGTCTTGAAAGGCTTTCACCATCCCTGGATCTCATACCTCTCATTTACATAACAAAGATAATATTCTCCTGACCCTCATTCAAGGTTTATATCAGGATCAAATGTGATATATTCCTCATGAGGTATTAGTCTTAAATAAGGGTTTGGGGGTGGTAGTGGTATTATTATGTAATTGAATTGGTTCTTAAGAGAACTATTTCATGTTATATAAAGATGAGTATCTTTTGGAACAGATGCATGCAAATATTGTTGCTGTTCATTCACTAAGTCATGTCCAACTGTTTGCCATGCCATGGAATGTAGCAGGTCAGGGTTTCCTGTCCTTCACTAGCTCCTGGAGTTTGCTCAAATTCATGTGCATTCAACTGATGATGTTATCTAACCATCTCATCCTCTTCCATCCTCTTATTCTAGTCTTTCAATCTTTCCCAGTATCAGGGTCTTTTCCAGTGAGTCAGCTCTTTGCATCAAGTGGCCAAAGTATTAGAGCTTCAGCTTCAGCTTTGGTCCTTTCAATGAATTCAGAGTTAATTTCCTTTAGGATTTACTGGTTTGATCTTCTTGCTGTCCAAGGGACTCTCAAGAGTCTTCTCCATCATAATTCAGCATCATCAATTCTTTAGCTGCTCTGTCTTCTTTACAGTCCAGTTCTCACATCTGTACATGACTATTAGAAAAGCCATAGCTTTGACTATAAAGAAACGTGTTGGCAAAGTGATGTCGTTGCTTTTTAATATGCTGTTTAGGTTTGTCATATCTTTCTTTCCAAGGAGCAAATGTCTTTTAATTTCATGGCTGCAGTCATAATCTGCAGTAATTTTGAAGACCAAGTACATAAAATCTACAACTGATTCCACTTTATCCCCTTCTATTTGCCATGAAGTGATGGGATGGGATGACATAATCTTAGATTTTTGAATACTGAGTTTTAAGCCAGTTTTTTCATTCTCCTCTTTCAGTCTCATGAGGAGTTGCTTTAGTTCCTCTTTACTTTCTACCATCAGAGTGGTATTATCTGCATATCTGAGGTTGTTGATATTTCTCCTGGCAATCTTGAGTCCAGCTTGTGCTTCATGCAGCCTTGTATTTCACACGATGTACTCTGCATATAAGTTAAATAAACAGTGTGACAATATATAGCCTTGTCATACTCCTTTCCCAATTTTGAACAGTCCATTCTTTCCTTAAAGTTCTAACTTGTTTCTGGACCCACACACAGGTTTCTCAGGAGGCAGGTAAGGTGGTCTGGTATCTCTATCTCTTTCAGAATTTTCCACAGTTTGTTGTGGTTCATACACTCAGGCTTTAGCATAGTCAATGAAGCAGATGTGATGTTTTTCTGGAATTCGCTTGCTTTCTCTGATCCAGTGAATGTTGGCAATTTGATCTCTGTTTCCTCTGCCTTTTCTAAATCCAGCTTGTATATATGGAAGTTCTCAATGCATGTACTGCTAAGGATTTTGAACATTACCTTGCTACCGTGTAAAATGATTGTGTGGTAATTTGAACATTCTTTGCCATTACCCTTCTTTGGGATTGAAATGAAAACTGATCTTTTCCAGTCCTGTGGTCACTGCTGGGCATTCCAAATTTGCTGGCATATTGAGTTCAGCATTTTAACAGCATTATTATTTGGGATTTGAAATACCTTAGCTGGAATTCTATCACCTTCACTAGCTTTGTTCATAGTAATTAAAAGATGCCTACTCCTTGGAAGGAAAGTTATGACCAACCTAGATAGCATATTGAAAAGCAAAGACATTACTTTGCCAGCAAAGGTCCATCTAGTCAAGGCTATGGTTTTTCCTGTGGTCATGTATGGATGTGAGTGTTGGACTGTGAAGAAAGCTGAGCACTGAAGAACTGATGCTTTTGAATTGTGGTGTTGGAGAAGACTCTTGAGAGTCCCTGGACGGCAAGGAGATCTAACCAGTCTATTCTAAAGGAGATCAGCCCTGGGTGTTCTTTGGAAGGAATGATGCTAAAGCTGATACTGCAGTACTTTGGCCACCTCATGCGAAGAATTGACTCATTGGAAAAGACTCTGATGCTGGGAGGGTTTGTGGGGGCAGGAGGAGAAGGGGACGACAGAGGATCAGATGGCTGGATGGCATCACTGATTCAATGGACGTGAGTTTGAGTGAACTCCGGGAGTTGGTGATGGACAGGGAGGCCTGGCATGCTGTGATTCACAGGGTCACAGAGTTGGACATCACTGAACGACTGAACTGAACTGAATGCTTCCTAAGTCCCACTTGACTTCATACTCCAGTATATCTGGCTCTTGGTGAGTGACATCACCATTGTGATTACCTGGCTCATTAAAATTTTTTTTGATTAGTTCTTCTGTGTGTTCTTGCTACCTCTTCTTGATTTCTTCTCCTTCTGTTCAGTTCAGTTCAGTTCAATTCAGTCTCTCAGTCATGTTTGACTCTTTGCAACCCCATGAATCGCAGCATGCCAGGCCACCCTGTCCATCACCATCTCCCGGAGTTCACTCAAACTCACGTGCATCGGGTCGGTGATGCCATCCAGCCATTTCATCCTCTGTCGTCCCTTTTTCCTCCTGCCCCCAATCCCTCCCAGCATCAGTGTCTTTTCCAATGAGTCAACTCTTCCCATGAGGTGGCCAAAGTACTGGAGTTTCAACTTTAGCATCATTCCTTCCAAAGAAATCCCAGGACTGATCTCCTTTAGAATGGACTGGTTAGATCTCCTTGCAGTCCAAGGGACTCTCAAGAGTCCTCTCCAACGCCACTGTTCAAAAGCATCAATTCTTCGGCGCTCAGCTTTCTTCACACTCCAACTCTCACATCCATACATGACCACTGGAAAAACCATAGCCTTGACTACATGGACCTTTGTTGGCAAAGTAATGTCTCTGCTTTTGAATATGCTATCTAGGTTGGTCACAACCTTTCTTCCAAGGAGTAAGTTTCTTTTAATTTCATGGCTGCAGTCACCATCTGCAGTGATTTTGGAGCCCCCAAAATAAAGTCTGACACTGTTTCCACTGTTTCCCCATCTATTTCCCATGAAGTGATAGGTCCTTCCTATTTCTGTCCTTTATCATTCCCAAGCTTGCATGAAATATTCCCTTGGTATCTCCAATTTTCTTGAAAATATCTCCAGTCTTTCCCATTCTGTTGTTTTCCTCTACTTCTTTGCATTGTTCATTTAAGGAGGATTTCTTACCTCTCTTTGCTATTCTCTGAAACTCTGCATTCAGCTGGTTAGTTTTCCATTTCTCCCTTGCTTTTCTCTTGTCTTCTTTCCTCAGCTCTTTGCAAAGCCTCTTTGGACAACCACTTTGCTTTCTTACATTTCTTTTTCTTTGAAAAGACTTTGATCACTCGCTCCTTAAAACCAAGTGAGAAATCAATTGGATTTTTAACATGCTTAGCATTTTTAACATTTTTCAAAGCATATTCTATCTTTCCTTACTCCTTCAGTTTTCCTAAAGAGGATAGATTTGCTCTCTTTAACCTTTGAGAATAGTTGTGTAGAAGAATTTGAAAGGCAATATTTTACTGAAAGCAACCGACTACTCAAAAATATGAAGTGCTCTTAGATGCAGTATCAGAAAGCACTGAATGAGATATGACTAAATATCATGGACAAAAATAAGCTTTTTTCCCATAACTAATGGGAGCTGTCAGATAGTAGCAACTTTGAAGTCAAGTGAAAGTCAAACTATGAAAGTGCTAAGATTTGAGGAAATGGTGAAAATAAAATTTAACCTAAATAGATGAAGGAGTTTAAGAATGGATGTTTGATATTCTGCTGTAATAATCACTCAAGAACCAAATGTTCATAGGACAGGTGAAATTTTAGGACAAGTAAAACCATGGGAATTTTGTTATTTTTGCTCTCATACATGTTGGTAATACCTTGATGGCATAGTACACTGTAAATGTTGTTTTCAAGGCATATAATGCAATGTCAAACATGATATAGCATGTGGTTTGTTTGAGTGTCTCCACTAGAACCTAACGTTTTTCCTTAGGTGAAACTATCGTTTCCCAATCAGTCACACTTCAATAATATAACTTCTCTTTCACTGTTAGATTTCTCAGTGTGACAATTAGTCTCATCATTCAACAATAAACCACCATGCCATCTACTTTCAATAGAGCAGGGTGCTTTCAGGACAGAAATCCTCAAAGTTTCAGAAAATGTACATAAAAACATTAAACAGCAAAACCCAAGTTCACACTAACAAATGACGACCTTAAGAAGGCTGGGATTTGCTGTATATTCTCTCTGTACACTGCCTATTTCATATGTAAAACCAAGTAGAATAAGACATTAAAGGATAATGGAAGATCAATTTAACTGGTCTGAAAAGTAAAGCATTTTGTTCCCTAAACTGACCCATTCTATCCATATGTCATTCTATCCATTGTGTGAGTAACATTATTTCCATGTATCTGAAAGTCCAGGTCATACTTTTATGAACCAATTCCAGGTTATCAAAGTTCTTAGAGAAAACACATTTTGTCATAAAGCTTTAAATAACATATTATGAACTTTATATTAATCATCCAGAAAAAGTCCAATTAATATCAAATATAGCTAGAAAATTTATATTATGATATCAATATCATGTATCTTTTGCCATATGATGATCTGATTAATGAAAATCAGACCTTCCATTGTGCAAACTTCTAAAAAGAAAAAATAGAAATCAACACCAGAGGGTAGTAAAGTTTAAAGATCAGAAGCAACAGATTTAAGAACCGCATGACTGATAACTGGAGAAGTTTATCTACTTTCTTGAAAGATATTTCTCTAAATGTATAATTCTGGTTTGACAGTCTTTTACTTCTAGCACTTATAAAGATACTGTTTCACAGTCTTTTAGTCTCTGTGTTTTTTGATAAGAAAATCACAGTAATTGGAATTGTTGTTCCCCTATATATTTGTCATTTTTCTCTACCTGCTTTCATTGTTTTTCTATACTTTTGGTTTTTAAGAACTGTGATGACGTGGTTTTCTTAAAATTTCATCTATTTGGCATTTATCAAGCTTTTAAGATCTATAAATTAGTGTCTTCCATCAAATTTGAAATGTTTACAGCTATTGCTTCATCAATTTTTTTTACACCCTTATTTATGAGAAACACTAATGATATTTTCTTTTTTTTATTTATTATTTTTTTAAATTTTACTTTACAATACTGTATTGGTTTTGCCATACATTGACATGAATCCACCACAGGTGTACGTGAGTTCCTAGTCCTGAACCCCCCTCCCACCTCCCTTCCCATATCATCTCTCTGGGTCATCCCAGTGCACCAGCCCCAAGCATCCTGTATCCTGTATCGAACCTAGACTAGCGATTCTTTTCTTACATGATAGTATACATGTTTCAATGCCATTCTCCCAAATCATCCCACCCTCTCCCTCTCCCACAGAGACCAAAAGTCTGTTCTATACATCTGTATCTCTTTTGCTGTCTTGCATAGAGGGTTATCATTACCATCTTTCTAAATTCCATATATATGTGTTAGTATACTGTATTGGTGTTTTTCTTTCTGGCTTACTTCACTCTGTATAATCGGCTCCAGTTTCATCCACCTCATTAGAACTGATTCAAATGTATTCTTTTTAATGGCTGAGTAATACTCCATTGTGTATATGTACCACAGCTTTCTTATCCATTCATCTGCTGATGGACATCTAGGTTGCTTCCATGTCCTGGCTATTATAAACAGTGCTG
>SJYT01074206.1:0-38739 GCA_006410635.1 Cephalophus harveyi | reverse complement strand
CTCTATTTTCAGTTTTGAAAGGAAGCTCCATACTGTTCTCCACAGTGGCTGTATCAATTTACATTCCCACCAACAGTTTAGGAGTGTTTCCTTTTCTCCACACCCTCTCCAGCATTTATTGTTTCTAGGCTTTTCAATGATGGCCATTCTGATTGGTATGTGATGTTTCATTATAATTTTGATTTGCATTTCTCTGATAACGAGTTATGTTGAGCATCTTTCATGTGCTTTCATATATCTTCTTTAGAGAAATGTTTATTTAGATCCTCTGCTCATTTTTTCATTGGGTTGTTTGTTTGTTTTTTATTTTGAGTTACGTGAGCTATTATATATTTTGAAGATTAATTCCTTCATTTCAAATAGCAAAAAGGAGATCACAAGCACAGGAGGGTAGAATGATGTATAGATTATTAGTCCTACTAAAATCTTACCAAAAGTGTCATTCTCTTGTTTTCATTGTTGTGTAGTTATTGTTCTATTTTAGTTCAGAGTACAATCTATGCCTTACCTATTGTGGACCATGGCTCTACTCTCAGTTCAGTTTGTAAAGCTTTTGTTCTGTTGTCTTGATCTCCTCAAATATATGCCACTTAGGGCTCAGTCTGAAACTTGGATGGTGACACAAAACTTAGTTTAGTTCTTGCAGCCTTATCTTTGCTAATTTGGTCTGTCTTGTGAATGTAAATTGAGTGAGCTTGGTTCCTGTACAGATTCATGTAAAGAATTGGTTGATCTTCTTCTTCAAATTTCACCATACTAAAATTCTCCCAATATTTCCTGACCTCCAGAAACCCATTTTCACAGTTCTTTTGATTAGACAGATGAAGGTTCAGAGTTTAACTTCCTAGTTTGCCACTTCCCTGAAACTTTGCTACTGTATCTTGTCTTCTGTGGAATGCCAGGAGTAAAAAAAGAAGAAGAAAATTTAACATGATTTGGACCACAACAGTCCCTTTTTCCAGGCCCTTTGAACATAGAATTTCCATAAGAATTTTTGCTTCCATACATATCAATTACTGGGGCCTTCCATTATAGTCAAGTCAGAAGAAATAATAAAGTGGGAAATTCACCCAAAACAGGTCATGTTCTGATATTTAACTATTGACACTTGTGTGCAATTCATCTGCTTTTATTTCTTTTAGTGTTCTCAGGTCATTGTTTTTCCATTTTAAAGAGAATTTTTAGTTTTAATTGAGAAAATGGGCTTCCCTGGTGGCTCAGATGGTAAAAAATCTGCCCACAAAGCAGGAGACCTGGGTTCCATCCATGGGTCAGAAAGATCCCCTAGAGAAGGCAATGGCTGCCCACTCCAGTATTCTTGCTTGGAGAATCCCATAGACAAAAGAGTGTGACAGGCTATCATAGGATCAAAGAGAGTCAGACACAAATGAGCACAACTAATATACAATAAGGAAAATACACTTTCTGGGCTAACTCCATCTTGGTCATAACTGAGTAGTATTTTTTAAATTTTATAAAGATCTAGCAAATCAATGATCACTTTGCATGTAATTCCTTGAAAATTAAATGGAAATATTTACCTAAAAACCTTTCTGATTGATCAATGGAAGTCAGCCAGGAAGAGGAAAAATGTCATTTAGGCACTAAGTAGTGTCTGACTCTTTTGCAACCCCAAGGATTGTAGCCTACCCAGATTCTCTGTCCATAGGATGTCCCAGGCAAGGATACTAGAGTGGGTTGCCATTTTCCTTTCCAGGGGATCCTCCTGACCCACAAATCAAAACTGTGTCTCCTCCTTGGCAGGCATATTCTTTTCCACTGAGCCACCTAAGAAGTCCCATGTCCTCTAGGACAGGAAGAGACAACTAAATAGATTAGCTAGTGATGAGAGATTATATATAATCCTACTCTGGGGCCATAGGTCAGGGAAAGGACTTGGGGAATCAGGTTGGGTAGAGTAGTAACATAGAGTCCATAGGACTCTGGTATTGATAAGTTAAAGCTTCTGTTTCCTGTGTCAGGATTTTACATGTGATCTGTATTTTCACCTAGCAGCAGAATTATTGTTTTCATCGTGAATTCTAATGAAGAAATTACCTTTGCTGCTAAAGCAATGGCTCCAAACAAGGGCCAACTGTGCCCTGGGGCAGGTCTGACAATGTCTAAGCACAATTGGCACAATGGGAGAGGGTACTGCTTCTCACACCCAGTATGTAGAGGCCAAGGATGCAGTTGAACATGTTACACTGCACAGGACAGGGGGCTCCAACAAAAATCTTGTCTCTCCCAAAATGCTAATAATGCCAAGACTGAGAAAACTTCTCTAGAGATAAGAGCATTTAAAGTTTCTAATCTCCAGAGACATAGTTTTCAGATAGCCAACAAAATAAATTATGATATTCTAGAAAAGACAAAACTATGGAGACAATAAAAAAGGTCAGTGGCTTCTAGGAGTTGTAGCAAGGGATAAATAAAGCACAGAGAATTTTCAGCCAGTCAAAATATTCTGTATGATATTATAATGATGGATATACAGTTGTGCAAACCCATAAAATATACAATACCAAGAGGAACTCCTAACATAAACCATGGACTTTGGGTGATTATTATGTGTCAGTGTATTGATAGGGTCACTCAGTAAAAAAAAATGTATTGTTCCAATGGGTGATGGTGATAATGTGAGGCATTATGTATGTATGAAGGCAAGAAGTATATAGGAAATTTCTGTACCTCCCTCTCAAAGTTGTGGTAAACCTAAAACTTCTTTAAAAATAGAATCTTGAGACACAAAAAACAAGTAGGCAGCACACAACTTAGGCAAGAGCTCAGAAAAAAAGGAATAAGGGCACCATTCCCAGGAATTTGAAGCTGGAAGTCCACATTACACATATTGTATTGGAAAGAACCAAAATTCCTGTTGAATGACAGCTATAAAGGTGGTAATAAAGTGAATGTTGGACACATATGAATGATAATTATAGTTTTCTACAGAAAATAAATACATTGTATACAAAAGTGACATCCTATAACAAATAGTTATGGAACAAGTCAAATACCACATGGGGCAGGAAAATCCACAGAATATCCCTGTGCAAGAAGAGGACACAAGGCCAGCCAAATCATCATTCATTATTTGGGGCTTCCCTGGTGACTCAAACAGTAAAGAATTTGCCTGCAATTCAGAGCCAGGAAGATCCGCTAGAGAAGCAAATGGCTATATATTCCAGTGTTCTTGCCTGGAGAATTCCATGGACAGATTCATTCTTTAAGAGGAGGAAAATGAGAGTGTATGCTGAAGTTTATCATATATATTTTTGTGTACCTTCCCATAGACGTCTACAGTTAGTACCATGGAGGGTAAAGATGGTTGCAAATTCTTTGACTCTCCATTTAGAGGTGAAAGAAAGTGAAAGTGAAGTCACTCAGTCGTGTCCGACTCTGTGACGCCATGTACTATAGCCTACCAGGCTCCTCTGTCCATGGGATTTTCCAGGCAAGAGTACTGGAGTGGGTTGCCATTTCCTTGTCCACCATTTAGAGGTGGGCTCTTGTCAATTCCACTTGATATTCAGAGAGGTTTGTGATTGTTTAACGAATGAATTATAGTTTCTGGGCGCAGGCCTTCTATTGAATCATGCTTATTGATTTTGAGTATCTTTTCATGTCTACTGGACATCTGAATGCCTTCTTGGAAAAATGTCTCTTCACATCCTCTGACCATTTTTTTAAAATTCAGGTTAGGTTTATTTATGTTGAGTTTCATGAGTTTGTTGTATATTTTGGATATTAACCCCTTATCAGATATATTGCTTGTAAATATCTTCTCCCATTCAGTTGAATGGCTATTCATTTTGTTGATAGTTTCCTTCACCATTAAAAAGGTTTTTAGTTTTATTAGATCCCATTTGTTTATTTTGCTTTGTTGCCCTTGCCTGAGAAGACAGAGCAAAAAATTCTTGCTAAAATTGATGTCAAAGTTCATACTGCCTATGCTTTCTTCTAAGAATTTTATAGTTTCAGTTCATACTCTTACATTTAAGTATTTAGTCCATTTTAAGTTAATCAAACAGTTTTTCAGGTTGTATGACATTTGGCCAAGATTTGTGAATGTAGAGAATAGTCATCACCTAGAAGTCAAATATGGATCATTACAGAGGAATATAAAGATTCTCGGGTTATCACCTAGCAGTGGAAACAACTTTGGTCCCCGCCAGCTTTTCTTTGAGAAGGGCTTCTTCTATAAAATAGAAATTTTAATAACTTACAGAGTTTTAGTTCTTTACCCTAGCTCTTCCTCCTGGGAACATTAATGATTAATGATTTTGAGTCTGAAAACTGTCACAGTTCATTTTTTTATTTTTTAAAGAAAATAGCTTTTGATGGTTTGTGAATATCCTTAAGGAGACTTTTTTTTTTCTTCTGTTTTTAAAGTGTGAGATGAAACAGGATTTGCAGTTTAAAAAACAATCTTGTTTGGGGTAAGATTTTAATTTTAGTTTGTTTCCCAGATTTTTCTTAGAAGTGAGGGGATTTGGGTTTTTTTTTTATTTATTTGGTTGTTTGGTTGATTGGTTGGTTTTAAGGGGTACATGTGATTTTGTGTGTGCCCTCCATGGGCAGAGTCTCTGTTTCCTATAATCCTAGAGTTCTTCATAATATAAGTTGTTGACTTTCAATCCCAACTTTCTGGTCTTTCTGAGGCAGAACCCCTGGAGTAGAGAACCCAATATGCAGTTTGACTACCTCATGCCTCAGAAGATATCTCCACATAACCTTCTTCAAGTTTTCAGGTCTCCAACCTGGGAGTGTAGGTCCTGATTAGACTATGTCTCTACCCCTTCTCCCTGTCTGGTTGTCTCTCCTATAGTCATGGAAAATCTCAGCTAATTTTCAGGTCACCTCATAGATAGTTCCTCTGTAAGTAAGTTTAATTTTGATGTGCCTGTGGCAGATGAGTTCAGGGTCTTCATACTCTGTGATATTGATCCCCCCTCTCTCTCAGTCTTTTATGCAAGCTATTTGGGAAATGTTAATAGATAGTAGTAGACAGCCTTTGCTGTTATTCTTTGTAACACTATCCTTTTCACTTATAAACTTTGCCAGATCTTGATTTATCTTTGATCTTAGCCCTAAAACAAACAAAACAAAAACTTCTTTTTATACTTTCCCTTGGTTGTGATTTACTCAAAGAAGTGGTCCTTTCCTAGTTTGTTTGTACTGATGGGGAACTTCATTGTACTCTAGGATACCAGGAAAGAGAACCCAAAGAGCACTGGATAAGATGAGGTGATTGGAGCAGTCAAAGAGGTATAGCTGTGAAGCCACTGGCGATAATAGCTCTTCTTGCTTTGGCCTGTACATTGCAATAACCCCACATCTGTAATATATTCAAATTTTACCCACTAGAGATGTCCAGGGAGAAGGCAATGGCACCCCACTCCAGTACTCTTGCCTGGAAAATCCCATGGACGGAGGAGCCTGGCAGGCTGCAGTCCATGGGGTCGCTGAGTCAGACTGAGCGACTTCACTTTCACTTTTCATTTTCATGCATTAGAGAAGGAAATGACAACCCACTCCAGTGTTCTTGCCTGGAGAATCCCAGGGATGGCCGAGCCCGGTGGGCTGCCATCTGTGGGGTCGCACAGAGTCGGACACGACTGAAGCGACTTAGCAGCAGCAGCAGCAGAGATGTCCAGAATAAATTTATTCTCTCTTCTGCCTATAAGAAATTCAGAATCATATTCTCCTTGAATGTTTTCTGCCTAGGCAAAACATTCTTTTTTCCTTGAGTTATTGTTTATGCACCTTAATATTTCAATTATCACATTTTTTTAGAAGCATGGGGTTCATTATTTAGTTGGCCAGTATACAGTAGAGCAGTATTACCATCTTCCATTTTTTTGGCCACAATACATAGCTTAATACAATGTAAGGTTGTGCTTTGTATTTATTGAGCACCCTGTTAACCAATAATAAGTGAAAATTACCATATACTTATACACTTTTGTATTTTCCTTCACTATGTATGCAGGAATCTGAAAAGATATCTAAATAAGTGAGGACTTTGTTCTGAGAAGTGTTTTTGAAAGCCAGTGTGTAGGGGAAAAGGCAATAAGACAAACTCAACTCTTGATACTCAGTTCTACAGGAAAGACCTGACTACTTCAACCAGGAGGCTAGTTCTTTCAGTTTCTGCACCATTACTCTCATGTGAGTCAAAAGATATAAAACAAATAAAAGTGTAATTAGTATCCATGGCTGTCTTAAGTAGCCACATATAATGGCAAGCAAATTTTTATTGAATTAATGTAGAATTAATTTTGTAAAAAAAGAAATGAAGGAATGAACAAGTCAGATCTAGTGACATGTGTGCTTTATAGACTCAAGCTTGTCAGCATCCACATAGAATGAGAACTTCTTACCTTCAAGTGGGCAACTGATTCAGTTCAGTTCAGTCACTCAGTAGTATCTGACTCTTTACAGCCCCATGGACTGTAGCACACCAGGCTTCCCTGTCCATTACCAACTCCCACAGTTTCAGTTCAGTTCAGTTCAGTCGCTCAGTCGTATCCGACTGCGACCCCATGAATCGCAGCACACCAGGCCTTTCTGTTCATTAACATCTCTCGGAGTTCACTCAGACTCACATCCATCGAGTCAGTGATGCCATCCAGCCATCTCAACCTCTGTCATCCTCTTCTCCTCCTGCCCCCAATCCCTCTCAGCGTCAGAGTCTTTTCCAATGAGTCAACTCTTCGCATGAGGTGGCAAAAGTACTGGAGTTTCAGCTTTAGCATCATTCCTTCCAAAGAAATCCCAGGGTTGATCTCCTTCAGAATGGACTGGTCGGATCTCCTTGCAGTCCAAGAGACTCTCAAGAGTCTTCTCCAACACCACAGTTCAAAAACATCCATTCTTCAGTGTTCAGCTTTCTTTATAGTCCAACTCTCACATCCATACATGATTACTGGAAAAACCATAGCTTTGACTAGATGGAGCTTTGTTGGCATAGTAATGCCTCTGCTTTTTAATATGCTGTCTAGGTTGGCAGCTGACAGTAAAATGAAATTTTGCTTCTCCTGTTAGATTTATATTTGCTAAGCAGAGGGTGAAAAGAAAAACACACTTACTCTTATAGATAGATAGAAAGATGGATAACTATAGATAAAAAGATAAATAAAAATATATAAGTAAATATAAATATGTAATAAAATACATAGGCAGTAAGAAATTTTGCCGCTACTTTCCACTCTTTGGCTGAAAATGAAAGAAAAAGTTTTAAATGAAACTGTAGACTAACCTGACTAAGAATGGATGATTAACAATAATTTAAAAGATCCCAAGACTCTTTAACCAACTGGAAGGCAATGAAGGTCAATTTCTTGGTGTATGCATACACCTTAACTCTTTGTGTCTACTAGCAATTGAAAAAATTTGTGAATTTCACCATCATGAATAAATATCCTCTAACACTATAAGGGATGTACTTGCATAATTGTCTTCTTTATGAAATCTTCCCTCTTCTACAGTGTATTGTAGTATTTTAAAACCAACATTGTAACATCACTATAAAAATGAAGAATAAACGTGTTTATCTTTCTCAATAGTCTTCATTACAATTTTCTAGGTCCCCAGTAGAGAGCAACACATTACGTGTTGAACTGACAACAGACGTATTGGCAGAAGGAAAACCAATAATATGGAATGGTTATAACTTATATTTGGAAAAGTTTTAATATTGGTCATTTAATGAACATTTTAAAACTAAACACTTAAATGGATGTTAAGCCAATGTAACCAAGTGTATCTGGTGAGGCCACTGTCTCCTGAAACACCTTGTGAAATATATTCACAAAATAACAAAGTTGAAACTTACCTGGTAGTACAGTGGTTAAGACTCTGAAATTCCACTGCAGAAGGCATGAGTTCGATCCCTAATTGGGGAGCTAGAATCCCATATGCCATGTGGCATGGCCAAAAAATAGAAAAATAAATATAGAGTCTCCTGAACAACCTCAACATACAGCAATCCTTTTGAAGCAGCCAAAAGGCTCTGGAGCTTATTTGAGAAAATGTAATAGTCATCAAATTGAGTTTTGATGTTTAGGGGAAAAAACCTAGGATACATGCAGACACTGAAGAGACTTTACTGTGCGTGACTCTTCAGATGATTCAAAAGGGAGTTCAAAGATTGATGTTCAAAATACTTGAACTATGGTAACAGCATTTAAATTTGGCCTGCTTTCATGGACTAACAATTTATACAGCTACATTCTGAAGTTTTCAAAAATTGTAATTATTTTCGAGCAGTTTCTAAATATGCTTCAGACTCATAACTACCAAAGCCAAATCATATATTTCTATTAAAAAAAAAAAAAACTGTAGTGCCAGATGACACAGACTAAGGAACAGACAGTACATTAACCAGGTATTAAAGAAAATAATCTCTATGCTCAGTGAATAAACCATTTCATTATCAGCCTTGATGCCAGGTTATCTGTATCATGCTCTTATGTAGTGAAATTATTCTCACTTTCTGTTACCTGTAACTTTACCTTGTCTCTTTTGTTCCATTAAATAACACATGTCTTAAGGTCTATATCTGCTGTAGCTTTTTAACTTCATTTGCCCAGGTCAATACATTTTTATAGAGCATGTGTTGTCAGTCATTGTTCTGATAGACATACAGCTGTGAGTTATATACATTAGGTTTTGCCCTTCTCAAGGAGATTAAATACTTGTGATCTGATTCAGGCAATAGACAAATGAACAAGGCAACCTCATACTATGAAAAGTACGTAAGAAAGAAATATTATGCCACTAAAGAGAATAATGACGGATGCTAACCATTCACTGCTTTGTGTATAATTTTACATGAATGTTCTAGATGTATCATCCTACTGGAAATTTATTCTCTAGTATCAGTGGGAAGTTGTGAGATTTTTTTGTAATCTGTCTTCAAGACTTGGGATGTATTACTCAAACCTCATTAGTTTCCATTAATATATTTTAAGAACTTTTAATAATGTCTGATTGACATTCTTTGAATGAATCTACTTTATATATTCTCTATCAGATTCTGTGATCTATAAAGCCAAGTGATCACAAGTCCTTCAGCCTTCTGAGAATATGATTTCCTTTAAAAATAAATGAATCGAATACCCTAATAACTGGCCCAACCAGGAAACTGAATCTCCTCCCAGATTTTCTCATTATTCCCAGGTTATCTTGTGCATCCTAGTTGTCATTTGTTCACTCATACTCTGAACTCCAATGACTACTGTTTTCTCCATTTTCTGTCATTTTTTCTTTCACTTCTTTACATCTTCTTATCATGTCTCCAGGATGGTTTAGGTCTCACTGCTCTATTTCCCTCAAAGTCCTTTTGTGTTGCCTCAAGGAATTGCTAACCCAAAGCTGGTATGATATTGATTAATAAATCTTTGCTGGATAGGAAGATTAATCTGGCCTCTGTACCCCAACACTGAATTAAATCTTGGAAACAGAGTTTTTCATGAAGTAGAAAATAATAACTCCATTGCTTTGCCAGACAAAGGGGTCCATAGTGTGCTAATGTCCTTAAAACTATGTGTCCCAACCTGGAAAAAGTACTAAAAAGTTTTCTAGTAATGGCTCAAAACGGACGTAATCCATTCCAAAAGCATATGGTGAGGACATAATCCATCGGTCATATGGACATAATCCACTCATGCAGCATAAGCCTATGTTGGTGAGATAAGTATGGTGGTGAGGTAAGTGGAAGTCAGCATCTGTCAACCTTCTGGATCCAACCAGTCTACATGCTTGTGGGAAGTGTGTGGCAGCATACTTTTTGTTAACTTCTCTTACCTGATGGGAGTTTCAGTCTAAGCAAAATAACTCAGTGTTGTGTGTACACCTTAATGGGGAACCAGGACCTTGCTCCCAGGTTGCACTATTGTTTCTCTTGAGGTTTCCTCCCTTGTTTCACATCCCCTCCCTTCCCTAATTAACAACTGTTTGAACCTCCTTATTGGAATTCAGGGAAATTCATAGATGCTGAATGAAGCCTGCTTCCTGTAATCAAAGAAATGGAAGACACAAAAAGGCTTTTGTGCCCAGGAGCCCCACAGGGTCCTGCTCAGTATATGATACTTGGAAAGAAAATGAAGGGAAATTACAGGGTAGGGTAGGTGCACATCTGACATCAATAGTCAAATTCTGTCCGCCTCACCCTGTCACTTTTATAATATAGTGCCTTTCTGGCACTCCCTTCCTCAACAACATAAGAACCCATTCATAGTTTTGCTTTTTATTAAAATTAAGTTCCTTTTAAGGCAGATTTTCCTCATCTGTCCTCAAAACACCAAGGATCATTTTATATTAGGTCAACTTCTCCTTTATTTTATTACGCAGGACAAGTTATCTCTGTTTTTCCTTAACCAAAAAACTTAATAAATATTTTCCTCATTGAAAGACTAAATTTCTTCCTGATGTAAATTCTAGAGCTTCTTTGAATATTAAAACATCAGTAGTTAATTGTTTTCATTGTTTTAAATTGTGATTTTCTTTTCCACAGGCCCAGTATTGCTACTAGATAACTCTGTGGTCCTTTCTTCTAGTGCTTCACACTGGAAGGTGAGAAAACATGAATGAGCAGAAGGTCAGCTGGAAAACATTTGGCAATCACTGTGGTCACAACCCAGACACCCTGCTCACTAGGGCTGTCATGCAGGGAACACTAATGAAGGAAAATTTGCCCTGGGACCACAGATTGGAAAATACTCATAGAGAAAGTAGAAACATTTGAAAAAGAATCTAAGATGTATGCAGGAAAAGGCCCAAGACTTGGGCAAATGTGGTTCCCAGAAACTATGGAAAGCAAACTTCATCATGATACACAGTTGGTAGCCCATCAAGATATCACAGCCATGAGAGATATTGGGAAAAAAAGTCACCCAGGAGGCCTGTTCAAAAGTGGGTTAGTAGATAACTATGTTTCTATAGACTCTGTAGACATGCATGGGCTTCTCTGCAAATGTGGTTCCCAGAAACTATGGAAAGCAAACTTCATCATGATACACAGTTGGTAGCCCATCAAGATATCACAGCCATGAGAGATATTGGGAAAAAAAGTCACCCAGGAGGCCTGTTCAAAAGTGGGTTAGTAGATAACTATGTTTCTGTAGACTCTGTGGACATGCATGGGCTTCTCTGGTGGCTCAGAGGGTAAAGCGTCTGCCCGCAATGCAGGAGACCCAGGATTGATCCCTGGGTCGGGAAGATCCCCTGGAGAAGGAAATGGCAACCCTCTCCATTTTGCCTGGAAAATCCCATGGATGGAGGAGCCTGGTGAGCTATATATAGTCCATAGGTCACAAAGAGTCTGACACGACTGAGCGACTTCACTTTCACTTTCATGTCTCTGTAGGGAGTGTCAGCACATACCAACAATGCCCAATAAACACAGGACCACCCTTGAATATGTTACGGGCAAAGGCCATGTCCAAGACTGCTAATTAGTGGAGTGTGAGTAAATGAGAGAGCCAGGCTTTCATGAACCCCAGGGAGAAAAGAGGCTAGTTGCACAAGGCATGATGCTACCATTACACAGTGAAGAATGGGTTAGGACTGGGGCAAGAACTCACACAATGACCTTCCTTCCAGTCTGAAGGGCTTACCTATTTCAAGCTTTTATCAATCAATTGCCTCCACTTTTCCCTGTTTATTATTCCTAACCACAATAAATTATCAAGGTAGAGTAATCATTCATTCTTCTAACTGACCCTTTAAGACTTCAAAAAATGCTTCATTGTCTATACGATCAAGCCAAATTATTTTTTTTTAATGGCTATTTGGCTTAAAACATTTTAAACAAAAAACAAGGTAGGCTTGTGGACATTTTTAATCTATTAATTTTCTGAAGAGCCTGATTTCTCCAGTTTTTAGATCTGTTTGACTATTGCAACTAATGCTCTAAACCTCAGTTTCCTCATTTCTAAAATTTGGATAGTAACAGTATCTAACTTAGAAAACTTTTGTTGAAAATAAATGAGATAAAATGTTTAAATTTATAACCAGCTTAGTGCTGATATGTACTTTGTAGTCAATAAATACTAGCTATCATCATCAGCATCATTAAACCGTATCACTTTTACTGTGTTCAATTAATTTAACTAAACATCCTTGGTCTTTCCCCATGAAAAACTGGAAATCATAATTTATTCTGCAATGACATCACGATTCCAAATTAAACAGAATAATAACAGTTTCACTGTGGATGAAACTATCTTCATAAGACTCAAGAATATTAGGAAACTATGGTGGTAGGTTTTTTGCAGTAGGAAATAGGCAAATTTAAATTAACAAGAGATTTCAATAAAACTCCAAGGGCAAATATGACTTTATCCCAGAGGAAGACCTTAAAAATAATCTAATAATAAAACTGAACTAGTGATAAATATTGAACATATGAAGTTCAAAAAAACTGTCATTAAAGTTGACATCTTACAACCCTGTATGTGTGCCTTAAGATTATGCCTAACATCTATTAGAAAGCCAGTCATCTTTATTTCTAAAAAGTATCATTTAACATATTGACGAATGTTATTACTTACAAAAGGTTTGACATCATTTGTCTACATTTTCTCAAACAACAAATATAAAAGGCAGTAAATATGATTTTTCAGCAGAGAAAATGTAAGTAGAGGGAGGTCAAGTGACATATGCAGGGCTATTGTACTTGAGAAAATCAAGAATCTGAAGCTCTAAGATTGGGATATTATTAGCACATGTCTTAATCCTATAAGTCATGGTTTCTGCCTCTATGAGTGATGATGATTTAAACTACACCAAAAGGGCTATAATTCAAGAAGGTTGTTCAAATGTTCTTGCTTTAAAGGCTTGGGGGATAACGGGAAAATATTTTTTCTGAAATTGAAACATATCACACATCAAGTCTTCTTATCATTGTCCAACCATTTATAAGCTCTTATCTTCCAAGACTTGATAATTTTTGTTGAAGAAATCCAGGACATTCTGTCATAAGAGAAAATTTGTTATTTTTACTGAGAAGGGCTGGCTTAAGCAAAAATGGGTAATTGTTTGAGTTTAAGATAGTACTTTCAAAAGCCAAACAAAAATTATACAACAACCAAAGCAACACCACTACCTACAATTTCACCATTAAAGGCACATTTGAGTTTTAAATATTTGTGGTTGTATTGAGTGTCAATTCAGTTCAGTTCAGTTCAAGGGCTCAGTCATGTCCGACTCTTTGCGACTCCATGAATCGCAGCATGCCAGGCCTCCCTGTTCATCACCAACTCCCGGAGTTCACTCAGATTCACGTCCATCGAGTCAGTGACGCCATCCAGCCATCTCATCCTCTGTCGTCCCCTTCTCCTCCTGCCCTCAATCCCTCCCAGCATCAGAGTCTTTTTCAATGAGTCAACTCTTCACATGAGGTGGCCAAAGTATTGGAGTTTCAGCTTTAGCATTATTCCTTCCAAAGAACATCCAGGACTGATCTCCTTTAGAATAGACTGATTAGATTTCCTTGCAGTCCAAGGGACTCTCAAGAGTCTTCTCCAACACCATAGTTGAAAAGCATCAATTCTTCTGCACTCAGCTTTCTTCAGGTCCAACTCTCACATCCATACATGACTGCTGGAAAAACCATAGCCTTGACAAGACGGACCTTAGTCAGCAAAGTAATGTCTCTGCTTTTGAATATGCTATCTAAGTTTTCAACCTTTTCTTTCAAGGAGTANCCATAGTTCAAAAGCATCAATTCTTCTGCACTCAGCTTTCTTCAAGTCCAACTCTCACATCCATACATGACTGCTGGAAAAACCATAGCCTTGACAAGACGGACCTTAGTCAGCAAAGTAATGTCTCTGCTTTTGAATATGCTATCTAAGTTTTCTACCTTTTCTTTCAAGGAGTAAGTGTCTTTTAATTTCATGGCTGCAGTCACCATCTACAGTGATTTTGGAGCCCCAAAAAATAAAGTCTGACATTGTTTCCACTGTTTCCCCATTTATTTGCCATGAAGTGATGGGACCAGATGCCATGATCTTCGTTTTATGAATGTTGAGCTTTAAGCCAACTATTTCACTCTCCTCTTTCACTTTCATCAAGAGGCTTTTTAGCTCCTCTTCACTTTCTGCCATAAGGGTGGTGTCATCTGCATATCTGAAGTTATTGATATTTCTCCCGGCAATCTTGATTCCAGCTTGTGCTTCTTCTAGCCCAGCATTTCTCATGATGTACTCTGCATATAAGTTAAATAAGCAGGGTGACAATATACCAGCCTTGACATACTCCTTTTCCTACTTGGAACCAGTCTGTTATTCCATGTCCAGTTCTAACCGTTGCTTCATGGTCTGCATATAGGTTTCTCGAGAGGCAGGTCAGGTGGTCTGGTATTCCCATCTCTTTCAGAATTTTCCACAGTTTATTGTGATCCACACAGTCAAAGGCTTTGGCATAGTCAATAAAGCAGAAATAGATGTTTTTCTCGAACTCTCTTGCTTTTTTGATGATCCAGCAGATGTTGGCAATTTGATCTCTGGTTCCTCTGCCTTTTCTAAAACCCGCTTGAACATCTGGAAATTCACGGTTCATGTATTGCTGAAGCCTGGCTTGGAGAATTTTGAGCATTACTTTATTAGTGTGTGAGATGAGTGCAATTGTGCAGTAGTTTGAGTGTCAACTATACACTAAATATTCTCCTAGACCTTTTGAATATAGTATGCTCATATTTCTCCAAAGAAAATATTTTCATTTCCATGTTATGTATGTCGAAAATAAGGCATACGGAGGTTATTTGGTGTGCCTAAGGCCACAAAAATCCCATGTCTCTAAAAATATCCATGAACAATTTCCAGATCAAGATGGTGGGGTAAAAGGATGTTTGCTTATCTCCTCCTTCAAAAGCACCAAAGTTGCAAATAGTTGTTGAACAACCATCGACAGGAGGACACTGGAACACACCAAAAAAGCGATACCTCATGTCCAAAGACAAAAAAGAAGCTGCAGCAAGACAGAAGAGAGACACTATCATGATACAATCAAATCCCATACCTGCCAGGTAGGCAACTCACAGACCGGAAGCCTGGAGAACAATAATACCAAAGAAGTTCTCACACTATTATTGTGAATGTTTTGAACGCCATATCAGGCTTCTAAGCCTGGGGACCCGACAAAGGGACTGGGAATCTCCAGGGAATCTGGCCTTGAGGGCTAGCAGGATTTGATTACAGGCTTTCCAATGGACTGAGGGAAACAGAGACTCCAGGCTTGGAGGGCACAAACAAAATTTTGCATGCACCAAGACCCAGAGAAGAAGAGTGGTAATCCCACAGGAGACAGAAACAAAAGTACATGCTAGTAGGGGCATGGGTTGACAGTGGCTCATCACAGGGATATGGGCATTGGAATGTCCCCCTTGGCATAAACCCTCTTGTGTGTGAGTGAGTGAAGTTGCTCAGTCATGTCTGACTCTTTGCAAGTCCCGTGGACTGTAGCCTACCAGGCTTCTCCGTCTATGGGATTCTCCAGGCAAGAATACTGGAGTGGTTTACCATTTCCTTCTCCAGGGGATCTTCCCGACCCAGGGATTGAACCCAGGTCTCCCACATTGGAGGCAGACACTTTAACCTCTGAGCCACCAGGGAAGTGGTGTTCACCATTAACCCTACCATAGACCCAGCCCTGGGTCTGGGTCCCCTCAGGCTAAGCAACTACCAGGGAGGGAGTGCAGCCCCACCCATCAGAAGATAGTTGGATTAAAGATTTACTGAGTAAGGCCCTGCCCACTAGATAGCCTCATCCATCAGTGGGCAGACAGAAGAAACCAGAAGAAGGACAGTCTAACAGCAGCTAAAGCAAAAACCATATTACAGAAGGTTAATCATGATGAAAAAGCAGGCAGTTATGTCCCAGATGAGGGCTTCCCTGGTGGCTCAGTGGGTAAAGCGTCTGCCTACAATGAGGGAGACCTGGATTCGATCCCTGAGTCAGGAAGATCCCCTGGAGAAGGAAATGGCAACCCACTCCAGTACTCTTGCCTGGAAAATCCCATGGACTGAGAAGCCTGGTAGGCTGCAGTCCATGGGGTTGCAAAGAGACACGACTGAGTGACTTTCCCATGTCCCAGATGAAGGGCAAGATAAAGTTCCAGGAAAACAACTAAATGAAGTGGAGATGGGCAACCTTCCAGAAAAAGAATTCAGAATAATGATAGTGAAGATGAGTCAGGATCTCGGGAAAAGAATGAAGGTGAAGATTGAGAAGATGCAAGAAATATTTACCAAAGACCTAGAAGAAGTAAAGAACAAACAAACCAAGAACAATACACTAGAAGGAATCAATAGCAGAATAACTGAAGCAGAAAAATGGATAAATGACCTGGAGGACAGAATGGTAGAAATCACTGCCACAAACCAGAATATAGAAAAAAGAATAAAAAGAAATGAAGACATCCTAAGAGACCTCTGGGACAACATTAAATGCTCCAACATTTGTATTATAGGAGTCCCAGAAGGAGACAAGAGAGAGAAAAAACCTGAGAAAATATTTGAAGAGATAATAGCTGAAAACTTCCTGAACAAGGGAAAGGAAATAGTCAACCAAGTGCAGGAAGCACAGGGAGTCCCAGGCAGGATAAAGCCAAGGAGGGACACACCAAGACATATAGTAATCAAACTGAAGAAAAATTATATACAAAGATAAAATATTAAAAGCAAGAAGGGGAAAATGATCAATAACATATAAAGGAAGTCCCATCAGGCTATCAGCTGATGTCTCAACACAAACTCTACAAGCCAGAAGGGAATGGCATGATATGTTTAAAGTTATGAAAGAGAAGGATACAACCAAGAATATTCTACCCAGTAAGACTCTCTTTCAGATTTGATGGAGAAATCAAAAGCTTTTCAGACAAGCAAAAGTTAAGAGAATTCAGCACCACCAAACCAGCTCTACAACAAATCCTAAAGGAACTTCTCTAGACAGGAAACACAAGAGAAGGAAAAGGCCTACAGAAAATAAACCCAAAACAATTAAGAAAATGGTAATAACGTCATACATATGGATAATTACTTTATGTAAATGGATTAAATACAACAACCAAAAGACATAGACTGACTCGGTAGAGGAAAACATCCATGTACACACACTTACCACATCACACTGCTTGCCCTCCCCCAAATTGGATGTAATTATTTTATATTGTTAAGTTAATCATGTTCCAATTATGGCTTGCAACTGTAATTATCTTTTATTTTGTGTCTGGCTATTGATTGTATAAACTGGTAAACCTCTTTTACAATTGTGATTATGTAAATATTACTCATTTAATACCATTATATCATGATTGGTCAATAGAAAAATAATAGAACTCTATATCACCAAAACTAGGATCTAATAGAAAAATCTATAATCCCTTTTTAAAATCCAGAAGCACATCAGAATTATCTTGAAATTTTTTGAAAAATACAAATGCTCAGGTATTGCTTTTTTTCTTCAGAGCTCCGGATATGTTTCTAATGAGCATTCATGTTTAAAAACAATTGGAGTATATGATGATCTTTATCTAGTTTTTTCACTTTTTCTATTTCATTTTCAGTCCTCCCTTTTCATTTAGTTTATGTTCTTCAATTACTCCATCTCTTTTTTTTATGTTCTTTCTCAAGTCTTTATCAAGTGTAGTAGCTGGATGGTACAGAATGGGAGGAGGGAGGGGAGTTCAGGATGGGGACATGTGTATACATGTGGCGGATTCATGTTGATGTATGGCAAAACCAATACAATATTGTAAAGTAATTAACCTCCAATTAAAATAAATAAATTTATATTAAAAAATAAAGAAAGAAGAAAAAAAACAAGCAACAAAGGTTTACTTACTATAGGGAACTATAGTCAACATCCTGTAATAACATGATGGAAATTAATTTCAAAAGTAATATATGTGTATTTGTATATCTGCATCACCTTGCTGTGCACATGAAACATTGTAAGTCAACTATACTTCAAGAAAATACATATAAAGAGAAAAAAATTTTTTGAATGTCCATGAAATGTTTTATTCCTTCTCCACTAATTCTTTAATTATGCCCACAGTACTCAAGATTCAGTGAAAGACAGCAATATTCCAGGCAAGAAATGCCATAAAGAAGTCATTACATGTAGAATTCATCATACTGTATGTGATATTTTATACATGTCCTTGATATATAAAATGATAAATTAAAAGTTCCATGCTTCATCACCATATTTTTATCATTTGTGTGAAGATTTCCTTGCCTGTACCCCTGTTAAATGGAAGGCAAGCACTGGTGAAAGACTGAGATTGTCCCTAGTAATAATGACCAAGGATCATGAAAGTGAAAGTGAAGTCGCCTAGTTGTGTCTGACTCTTTGCGACCCCATGGACTGTAACCTACCAGGCTCCTCCGTCTATGGCAAGAATCCTGGAGTGGGTTGCCATTTCCTTCTCCAGGGGATCTTCCTGACCCAGGGATTGAACACGGGTCTCCCGCCTTCCAGGCAGACTCTAACCTCTGAGCCACCAGGGAAGCCCATTAAGAAAGTACTCAGACCAAAAACAAGAATTATGAAGAGGGTCCTATAAGACATCAGAGAAAAGTGAGCCTCTCTGAGGATGGGTTTTAAGGGGTTCAAATAATTAAATATGTACTCCCTATTAAGTAAGCTAAAGATTATACCCACCACTTTATCATAACACAAATGATTGAACCCACATTGTGTGTCACACACTTTTCTAGAAACTGATAAATGCTGCCATCTTATTTGATATTCACAATAGCCTCAATTATTGTATCAGTCAGCTTAATCTAGGTGATATTGAATGGAACTGAGTTGAACCTTGCAGGACCTCTCTACCCCCTTAGCAAATTTGCAGGCAGACTAAGCAGGGACGAGAACATCCAAAAGATCAGGAGAAGTCAGCAGGACTGCACACAAAGGGAAAATGATAAGGAATCTGACCTCTTAACTTAATGATTAACTGAGATTGTTTCCTCTTTTTCCCTTTAAAAATTGTCATGGCTGTGCAGAATCTTCAGAGTTGATCTCTGGACATGAGTCCACCTTCTCCCTAGATTGCCAACTCTTCTGAATAAAGCATCTTTCTACAGACATTTGTCCCTTGATTTTTGGCTTCTAAGTGGTGAGCAATTGAACCTGAGTTCAGCAACATAAAGAAGGAAAAGACCCCAAACTTTGTTATATACAATATACAATACAAAGGTTTATTTTTTATTCTGCTCTAGCTCTAATTCAGATCAATGTTAGCTCTGCTCCACATTGTTTTGTTATTGTTGCTTTTCTGGAATGCAGATTAGTGTTCCAGAATGTAAGCAGAAAGAACAACTTCTGACTAGAAAACTTCAGAGGAGCGAGAGACGCAGTAAATATGCGTTGGTTCTTAAACTTCTGCTCATACATGACACAATACTTCTGCCTTTATTTTGTTGGACAAGTGAGTCAGATAGTCACTCCTAAGTTCTACAAGGGGGAGAAGCATAACCCTCTTGCAGGTAAGAAGGGAGAGGGAAAATGGACTACAGGGAAAAATGGAGTACATGGCCAACAGAAATACAATTGGCAGTGCCCTATTCAGCTACCAAATACTTGATTCCCTTGTTACATGCAATATACACCCCTTTCCCTAAGGAGGCAACCTGAAAATCCATTTAGTCCCCACTGTTAGCTTAAAATCCAGGATGTCCAGTGATGTTCAATTTTCTTACCATAAGCCTAGGTTAGTCCTCTTATGAACAAAAAGATATTATCTTCCTTTCCTGATACACAAGATATCAATTGTGGAACAAAGAGAATAATTTCAATAGAGTCTGGCATGTGAAAATGTGATACTGTAAGGTACATAGAGATCCATAGTAATCCCAAAACAGCACTGGAAAAATATGGGGAACTTTAAACTGGAGATGTGGAATGTTCTTGAGTGGGTCCTGATTCATCAGTTTAGTGCTTTTATTTTAGTTAGCAACCCAGCTTCTCTTGCTTCCCAGGTGGTACAGGGGTAAAGAATCCACCTGCTAATGCAGGAGATGCAAGAGACATGGATTCAATCACTGGGTTGGGAAGATTCCCCTGAAGGAGAAAATGGCTCCAGTATTCTTGCCTAGAAAATTCCATGGATAGAGGAGCCTGTCCAGCAGTTTATGGAGTCCCAAATTCAGACACAACTGAGTAACTGAGAATGCACACATCTACCATAGGCTATTTTTTTGCTCTGGTAATAGCTGGAAAATCTCCAAAGATGGCTTAATAATACTGGATATGGAAGAGAATGCCAAGTGGAATGCTTAGCAAATAGGATTATGATCGACCACAACTAAAAGTACCATTTGTTATCATGACCACTTAAGTTTGAGAAGATGGTAGCTCAATGAAGTTGTGTGTGCTTAGTTGCTCAGTAGAGTCTGACTCTTTGTGATCCATTGGACTGTAGCCCACTAGGCTCCTTTGTCCATGGGATTTTTCAGGCAAAAATAGTATAGTGGGTTGTTATTTTCTACTCCAGGTGATCTTCCTGACCCAGGGATAAAACCTGAGTTTCCTGTGTTTCCTACATCGCAGATACATTCTTTACCCATTGGGCCATCAGGAAAGCCATCAATGAAGTTAACTACCTCATTCAAAGTTGGATAGCCAGAACCAATATTCTGACCCAAATCTGCCTGACTCTAAAATCTATGTCTATTCCACTATACAATGTTTCAGCTACACAGTGAAATATCAATAGTTACAAAGGAAAAAGTTCTCTGGAGTCCTCTAGAGTAAACTACAAGATGGTTATGGTAACTGTTACAGTGTTAGTTGGAATTATCTAGATTTATGCTGTTACTCTTTATCTTCTAGTTTTGGGTGAAGCATTCCTTGAAGGCTTTGGCCATACCTTAGTTGTACTTTCATGGAATTTTCCATTTTTATCACTTCCTATTTTTTGCCAGAGCATTAAAAAAGTACTTCCCCATTGTGGAGGAGACTGGAAACAACAGTCAGGGAGAGTTCACAAAGGTAAGGCTAGGAAAGTTTCAGAGTCAAAGATCAACTGCCCCTTCCCACCAATGTGTTTCTGCTTTAGTGCCAGCTTTGGAGATCTGCAGGTTTATTTTCACTTAGGAAGGCTGTGGTGCTGCCAGGAAGTCATCCGAGAGAAACTTATCCTCTGTCATAGTTTTATCAGGGGCCAGCTCTGATAAAACTCAAAGTGTTTTTGTATTTTCATCTACTCCTTAATAAGAGAGGTTCTCTTTGACCAATTTAATCTTCAACAGAAAATTCTATTGTTATTTAAGAGAGCCTCTAGCCAAACCTAACTGGTCTATGGGAAACAAATGGAAAAGTTGGATAAAAACAACCTGGATTCTTCCTGTTTGTCAGCAAGGCTGTTTTCAAATAGTAATGGGAGTAGAAGCTTCAGCTGCAGCTTACACAGAGGATGATGCCAGCATGTGACATGTGGAAAACAGAGCCAGCTTTCCCGAGATTGTTCCAATGGCTGGATGCCATCCCCCAGTTCACAGCTCACTCTCCTTAGCACCAACCCTGATGTTTTTATAGAAATTTACACTTGCTTCTCATTTTGATTGTGTTTTCAAATCTAGAAATTCTTCCATATCATTGTTTCACTTTGAAAAATAACATGTCCTTAGTAGACCTAAATTATTTTTTTTAATTTTAATGACATTTTTTCCAGTTGCTTTGCAAGCAACACAATGCAAAATGTTCATTGCAGACAATTAGAAATATGCAAAAATATAAAGTAATTAATAACCACTCATAATTCTCAGTCTCCCAAAGACATCCTTCATTAGCATTTCGGTGTATTTCTTTCTAGCATCTACATATTTTTTTACATACCAGTTTATTTATTATATGAATCAAATTTTATGTTTCATCTGCAGTACAGTAGGTGTCTAACAGTTGATTTTAAAAAAGAACACTAGAAAGTTATTTTCAGCCCAACTCAATTTTATAATGCTATTCTTTTCTAAGTAATCCAGGATAATTAAAGACTTTTAAAATTTAATTGCTTCAGAAATCAATTTACCTCCCCAGAACACCATTACTGTTTGGCTTTTTGTTTTCCTTTGTTTTATAAAAGTACAGTTGATGTATAATGTTGTATTATTAACAGTTTCCAGAGTACAGCAAAGTGATTCTTTTTCAGATTCTTTTCTATGATAGCTTATTATAAGATATTAAATCCAGGTCCCTGTAATTGCTGTTTATCTACATGGGAAAAGGAACAAGTCAGGAAGGAACCACTCCTGAGTCTCACATGGAAGGTATGCTCACAAGCATCAGAGCAAGATTTTAGCTGCAGCAGATACCATGCAGGGATCCCTGGAAGGCTGCTCCTGTGAGTCAACCTGTACTTAACAGAGAAACTTAATCAGATGTGGTTGTTTGCTGCTTTGCTTGTTTTTAAACTACTTGAGACTTGGACTGTGAAGAAAGTGAGCCCTGAAGAATTGATGCTTTTGAACTGTGGTGTTGGAGAAGACTCTTGAGAGTCCCTTGGACTGCAAGGAGGTCCAACCAGTCCATCCTAAAGGAGATGAGTCCTGGGTGTTCATCGGAAGGACTGATGCTAAAGCTGAAACTCCAATACTTTGGCCACCTCATGCGAAGAGTTGACTCGTTGGAAAAGACCCTGATGCTGGGAGGGATTGGGGGCAGGAGGAGAAGGGGACGACAGAGGATGAGATGACTGGATGGCATCACGGACTTGATGGACGTGAGTTTGAGTGAACTCTGGGAGTTGGTGATGGACAGGGAGGCCTGGCGTGCTGCAATTCATGGGGTGGCAAAGAGTTGGACATGACTGAGCAACTGAAATAAACTGAACTGATAGACCTTCAGGCCTATGTTAAAAAAAAAAAAAAAAAAAGTCTCCTATGATACAGTTTGAGGCCAATGAGACAAATTATATTTTTGTGACTTGTTTCATTCCTCTGTACTGAAAAATCACCTCCAAGAGCTTACTCTATGCCTCAGAAGAAAAATAATCTCTTGTCCCAAGAAAAGAACATAAACTGATGAGATAAAACTTGTAGAAAACTTGTAACCAGAAACTTGCAATATTATTGGGGAAACAAGAAAACTATTAAAATGAAAATAAAACTACAAAAGGCCACAGAATGTAGATACTTTAACTCCATGAACCTGACTTTCACTGGTAACAACAAATACAGCCAGAAACTGGAGTCTGGGGGTAGCACCCAGAAAATCTAGAGAGGCTGGACGCCAGGGAAGAATGTGGCAGACTGACTCAGGCCATGGCTTTTGCCTAGGCACCATAGATATACCTGTCTAGTCTCTTCTGAGGAAGCTGAGAACACACTCACCAATGTGAAGTTCTCAATTCATGCCCTTGAGCTGAACATTTCTCAGTTACCAAGTTTACCACAAGTTCAATAAAGCTGAGGAAGGGCTGAAGGTATACCTGAAGGTCTAGGTCAGTAGTGTTGTGTTCTATGCATCAGAATCACTTGGATTTTGTTTGAAACAAAGCAGGTTCCCAAACACACCCCAAATCCTCTGTTTCAACAGTCTGTGGTGGCACCTGAAGTCAGCATTTTTAAGAAGCACCACAAGTGATTTTGAAGTGGTCTATAGCCCACCAGGCTCCTCTGTCCATACTGGAGTGGGTTGCCATTTCCTTCTCCAGGGGATCTTTCTGACCCAGGGATTGATCCTGCACCTCTTGCATTGGCAGGAAGATCATTTACCACTGAGTCATCCGGGAAGCCCATATCTGAGTAGGGGCCTTTCTAGATCTCTTCAAATGATTCTACAGCGTAGTCAACCTCTGGTTTAGAGGATTAGCCAAAGCATGGGCTCCTGGATTAAATAATCTTGACATCACTTCTCACACTTTAATGTGCACACAATTTAAACAGGGATATTGTCAAAATGCAGATTGTTTCAGGGGGCCTAAGAGTCTTCATTTCTCACAACTCCCAGACGATGTGGATGTTCCTGGCCCAGGCTCAACACACTGAGTAGCAAGGATTGGAAAGGGCAGAATCCCTCACCCTTCTCCAGGCCTGGGAAACTGTTAGAAATTTAATTCTCAGCTTTCACCCCAGATCCACTGAATCAGAAGCCTTGAGTGGGACACTGGGATTGAACAAGCCTAGCAGGTGGTTCTGCTCCACACTCAAGTTTGGGAACCTCTGCTCTGAACCATGACAGAACCATCTGTCGCTGTTTGGCCTGGCTGAGCTGGGTCACGAACACTTCAGTCTCTAAATGTGACTGAACTTTCCCCAGTGGGGCATCTAGGACGTATTTATCAAGGAAAGGGTTTGCTTCTCTTTCTCCATCCTGATGATGGGAAGGCATTATTCTCATACTACCCCCACAGGGTAAGGAATTCAACCCACTGCTCTTTGTTCAAGTGCTGAGCTGTATGGGCTCCATGAAATGAGAGACTGAACCCACTCTCCAGGGCTTTTCCTGCTTCTGGCAGCCCGTTATCCCGCCCTTCTCCAAGCAGAGAGGCTGTGATGGTTTCTTTGCTTGTGTCCCTGGACTCCACTCAGCCCACCCCGGGCTGTATTGTGTCTATTATTACACCTCTTTCTAAAAAAGAACAAGAGAAGCAAAGGCGTCAGCAGGCCTAAAATGTAGGCAGTGGTCATGCAGTTTCCTTGAAGTTAGTAACCACTGGCAGCTGAGCCCAGCTCACAGTGTGTGGAGACACCGAGAGAAGTCTCTGTGAAGCTCGAATTTCCTGCAGGGGCCTGGTTGGCAGGAAGCACCCTAAAACTCAGAAGGATGAGTGTGAGTGAGTCCATAACAAACTGCCTTTCCAGATTCCCAGTCTTTATTTCACAGTGTGGACTTCTTTCATCCAATGTAAATATCTGAAAGCCTAGGATGACCCCAGACCTGTGAAGTAGAGTGGTCAACCATCCTGGTTTGCCAGCAATGTTCCCATGTTTGGCACTGAAAGTCTGATATCCTGGGAAGCACCTTAGATTCTGGCAAACAGGATGGTTGGCTACCCTAGATCAGGATTTTGTTGTTGTTGTTTTTCAATGCTGTCATTATTTACAATTTTGTCTGGATAATGCTCTCTTGTGAGAGTCTGCTAAGTCA
This sequence comes from Cephalophus harveyi, assembly GCA_006410635.1. Lineage (NCBI taxonomy): Eukaryota > Metazoa > Chordata > Mammalia > Artiodactyla > Bovidae > Cephalophus > Cephalophus harveyi. Next base: position 13,635 of record SJYT01074206.1, on the reverse strand, counting down.
CTTCAGTCGTGTCCGACTCTGTGTGACCCCATAGACGGTAGCCCACCAGGCTCCCCTGTCCCTGGGATTCTCCAGGCAAGAACACTGGAGTGGGTTGCCATTTCCTTCTCCATGTGAGAGTCTAGCTTGTGTGTTATAGAATGGTTAATAGCATCTCTGGTCTCTATCCATTTGTTGCCAGTGGGACTTCTCCCATTTGTGACAAACAAAAATGTCTCTTGAAGTTGTCAGATGTCCTCTTGGAGGGCAAAATCATCCTCATTTGAATGTCACTGTCCTAGGTATAAGTGACTGTGTAATCTGAAACCTCTCCTAGGAGAGATCTTCTCAAATTTTAATGTACACAAAAATCATTTGGGGTTTGGATAGACATTTCTCCAAAGAATACAGAAAATGGCCAGAAAACACATAAAAAGATGTTCCAGCTCATCAGTATTTAGAAAAATATAAATGAAAATCAAAATGAGATACTACTTCTCATATCCCAGGGCAACTAAAATTAAAAAAGACAATTATAAGCATTGTCAAGGGCATAGAGAAATCGAAACGATTATACATTGCTAGCATGATTGTTAACTAAAGGAACTACTTTGGAAAATAGTTTAAAAGGCCCTAAAAATGTTAAACATAGAGATATTATATGGCTCAGCAATCCCACTTCTAGGTATATACCCAAGAGATTGTAAAACCCAAGTCCAGACAGCACCTATACACAAATACTCCTAACAGGATTATTTATGTCAGAAAATGGAAACAATCTTTAAGTCCACCAACAAATGAACAGATAAACAACTAGTATGGAATATTGTTGTTGTTCAGTCACTCAGTCATTTCTGACTCTGTGTGACCCCCATGGACTGCAGCACAGGAGGCCTCTTGTCCCTCACCATCTCCTGAAATTTGCCCAAGGTCATGTCCATTGAATCGGTGATGCCATCCAAGCATCTCATCCTCTGATGGCCTCTTCTCCTTCTACCCTCAATCTTTCCCAGCATTAGAGACATTTCCAGTGAGTCAGCTGCTCACATCAGATGACCAAAAATACTGAAGCTTCAACTTCAGTATCAGCCTTTCTAATGAGTATTCAGGGCTGATTTCCCTTAAGATTGACTGGTTTGATCTCCTTGCTCTCCAAGGGATTCTCAGGAGTCTTCTCCAGCACCACAGTTTGAAGGGATCGGTTCTACAGCATTCTGCCTTCTCTGTGGTCCAGCTCTCACAATCATATGTGACCACTGGGAAGACCATAGCTTTGAATATTATGCAACCATAAAAAAGAATGAAGTACTGATGCATGACACAACATTATGCATATTTAAAAGATTAATATGAGACAGAAACCAGACACAAAAGACCCCATATTTTATGATTTTATTTATATGCAATGCCTAAAATAGACAAATTCCTAGAAATAGAGTAAATCTGTGGTTTCCAAGGTCAAGGAGGGAGAGAGGAGGTGGAGCGTGTTGCTGGTAATGGGTAAGAAGTTTCCTTTGAGAATTATGAAAGTGTTCTAAAATTAGATAGAAGTGAGAGTTTCCCATTTCTGTGGACATATGAAAACCTACTGAATGTTACATTTTAAATGGGTGAATTGTGTGGCAGGTTAATTACCAATAAAGTTGTTACTTTGAAAAAAGAATTGCTTTGTTAACTTGTTAAAATGTGTATTCTGATTCACTAAGCCTATGGTGGAACCTGACTTTCTAGAGAACACATTTTTAGAAACCAGTCAATGGGGAGGGAGGTGGGAGGAGGGTTCAGGATGGGGAACACATGTAAAACCATGGCTGATTCATATCAATGTATGACAGAAACCACTACAATATTGTAAAGTAATTAGCCTACAACTAAAATAAATTTTTTTTAAAAAAAGGAACCAGTCCCTAGATGAGTGGTCTCTGAGTATGTTCCCTGACTGGTAGCATAAGAATCACCTGTATACTTACCAGAAACACAGATTCTCAGACTTCACCCAAACCTACTAAATCAGATACTGCAGAGGTGGAGTCCTGCAGTGACCTACATGTGCTATCTAGGTCATTTGGATGTGTGCTAATATTTGAGAACCACTGCCCATACCATCCCCACCTGGATTCTCTTCACCTTGTATGCAAACACACTTCGGGATAAATATTTGACTTTTTACTAAGAAATAGCAAATTCCTTGAGTAAATCATTAAGTTTAGTAAAGTTTAGTAAATCATATTACTTTAAAGAAATAACCCTCATAACTGAAGAAATCTTAATATAAAGATATTTTATCCTTGCAATTTGGGGATCCCAGATTGCCCCATACTTTTTTGCTCTACTGTTTAGTATAATAATCTATTGAAAACTACAACTTCCTTGTTTAAAATTTGCTAAAAGAGAAAGCACACTTGACTTCCTGTTTGCATATTGGTATGTGTTCTAACATCACATATATGACATTCACTTATGATATGCTGCTTGGCATGAGCAGAAAACAAGAAATGTATAGAGAAGAACACTTATAAAAGAAGGGGAAAATAAGAATATTTTGGAGAGAAATGAGAGACTGAGATACTGTCTCTCTCTGGAATAAAGTCTCAGCTCTGGAACCAGGGGACTGGAGAGTCCTATCTCTTAGCCATAACATCTTTTTTGTATGTGATGGCTCAGTACTTGACTATTCCTTCCATGTGAGGAAAAGAGAGTTTCTATTTTTAATATTCGGTTCGGTTCAGTCGCTCAGTCGTGTCCGACTCTTTGCGACCCCGTGGACTGTAACCTACTAGGCTTCTCCATCCGTGGGATTCTCCAGGCAAGAATACTGGAGTGGATTGCCATTTCCTTCTCCAGGGGATCTTCCTGACCCAGGGATCGAATCCGGGTCTCCCGCATTACAGGCAGACGCTTTAACCTCTGAGCCACCAGGGAAGCATTATTTTCATTATAAAAAGAAAAAATGTGTTTTGTTTGTTATGTGTTTGTTTTCTGGGTAAGATTGGGGCTGTAATACAGAGATGTAGTACTTAGGGATTCAGTTCCATAGCGATGAATACATCTGGAATCTCAATAGCAGTCATCCCTGCTTCTAAGTGTCCTCACAGCCTAAGTGAGACATCCACTTCATTAAGGCATCCTGAGCTCTTTATTGACTAAAGAGGCTTCTCCTGCTCTGGAGAGTGAGTGTGCTCCCCTGCATCTCTAATATGTTAGAGAAGAACTTTAGCCTTGAGAAGACTTGGGTGTGTCTGCTCATCATTGACTGACAGCCCCACAAATTGGATAGAACCCCACAACACACAGCCACACGTGACCAGCTTCAAGCTTTTCCCCTCTTAGTCTCTTGGCTTTCCATGAAGCACCATAATGAGATTCATATTTTCCACTTCATTGAAACACAAACTTCATCTTTTAATAAATTCATTCAAACTCTTTGTACAAGTTATGGTAACAACTGGTTTAGTGCCAAGCAATGTTCTCCTGAGAGAAGACTCTGAGAGAAGACTCCAAGCAGGAACTGACTGGTGTAAAAGCATTCACACACTCCAAGATGGACCAATTCACTTCCTGAGCAAGTCCTTTCTAGTTCAGTGAGCTGAGCTAATTCAAATATGAGTATTAGACTATCCCATTCAAGGAATGTTACTCCTCCTGTTGTCTGTGAGGCATCCATCCCCTCCTTTAGACTATGGCTAAGTATCACCTCCTTCAAACTATACCAAATTCAACTTTGCAAAGGTCTGATATAAATGACCTCTGTAACTCAAAACATTTCCATGATTATTATATCATTATGATTGTATGCAGTGTGTAATATTTGTATTATAAACATTAACATATTTGAACTCCTACTAATCCTCCACCATGTACATATCTTCAGTTCAGTGAATGATGCTATAATACACCTAGGTACTAAATCATGAAACTTGGAAACAATTTTTTGACTTATTTTTCTTTATCCCATTCAAAGTCAAAGAGTCGGACACGACTGAGCGACTGAACTGAACTGAACTGAACTGAATAATCCTCCACCATGTACATATCTTCAGTTCAGTGAATGATGCTATAATACACCTAGGTACTAAATCATGAAACTTGGAAACAATTTTTTGACTTTTTTTTCTTTATCCCATTCAAAGCACCAGCAAGTCCTAGCAGTTACACTTACTAATATATTTTGGATCTAACCCTTTTGCCAATGGCCACCACCACCACTTTGTCTAAACTACTACCATCTTTTACTAAGATACCTTCAATGGTCTGCTACATAATCCTCCTGCTTTGTACCCTTTTAATCTATTATCTACACAAACAATGAAGTCATCTTTAATATATATACATCAGATAGCTCCCCCTGATTTTTAAAAAAAAAAAAAACCTCCATGGCTTCCCATTGTACTTGGAGTAAAATTAAAAATCTTTAGTATGATCTGAAAGATACCATTGATCTCCTTCTAATTATGGCTCCAGAAATCACATTGACCTTCTTTTCCTTTCCTGGAGCAAGTCCACTGTTGCCTGTACAGAGCTTCTACCTTTACTGTCCCATCTCCATAAAACAGTAGTTCTCAAATGACTTCCCATCTTTCAGTGTTCAGTCTAAGAGTCATCTCTTCAGAGCAATCTTCCATGATCAATTATTTCTTACTTTTTTCTATTACTGGTTGAAAGATACCATTGATCTCCTTCTAATTATGGCTCCAGAAATCACATTGACCTTCTTTTCCTTTCCTGGAGCAAGTCGACTGTTGCCTGTACAGAGCTTCTACCTTTACTGTCCCATCTCCATAAAACAGTAGTTCTCAAATGACTTCCCATCTTCCTTGGTGGCTCAGATGGTAAAGAGAAGAGAAGCCTTGGTCGCTCTGTTGTTTTCAACTCTTTGCAACTCCATGGACTATAGCCCACCTGGGTCCTCTGTCCTGGGATTTCCCAGACAAGAATACCAGAATGGGTTGCCATTTCCTCCTCCAGGGGATCTTCCCAATCCTGGGATCGAACCTGGGTCTCCTTCACTGGAGGTGGGTTCTTTCCCATGGTAAAGAATCTGCCTGCAATACGGGAGACCCAGGTTCAATCCCTAGGACATGCATGCACCACACAGTTTATTTTTCTTCATTGCACTTTAGTATGATCTGTTTTAAATATATATTTGTTTACTTGTTCATATGTATTTCCCTGACATTAACATATGCTTCACAAGAGAAGGAACTTGTCAATATTTTTTTATTTTTTATCCTTGATGATTAGTTCAAACAGCTATCATAAAATAAGCTCTCAATAAATATATATTTAACAAATGAATCAACATATATTTTTGTTCCCCATAAGCTTCTGAAGAAAAAGCAGTGGTCTATTTATAGTTCAGCACTCCAAGGGTACATATAGTACCACTGGTATAAAGCATATGCTAATTAGTGAACTGACATAAGGAACTCTCATAGAAGCTGTCAAGGCAATAACACAAAGCCTAATTCTCAAAAGTGACTCTGATTTTTGCTCTGCTTTTCCTCTTTTTTGAAAATCATTATAAATATATATGTTCTGCTGTTACAAAATGGTTTACAATGTAGTGTGAGAAATTAAGGACTAGTTTATCTACATGTTTCTTAATCTTTCTATATGGTTAAATTGAAATAAGTATTATTAATGTCACACACTTTAAAAAGGGGTCAGGAACCTATTACTATTAGATGTAATAGTCAAAATCTAATCAAATAACTGAATTTTTTCACGCTTGATTATAAAAAGAGACTCAAAAGTAACATTGTCTCTCAGAACATAATCCATTTTATGTTCAGTGACAGCAAGCATATTTGGACCCTATTTGATTGTTTTGTATTCTTTATACGAGACATGTTACAAAAGGTTGAATTTGATTTCAAAGCAGAGCAGGCCTGCTATGCACTGAACTTGGCCTTTCTGCAGGTCTGTTCCATCATCTCCCAGAGAGCTGCCACTTGCATCTCACACACATTTATAATCCTGACCATAAAAAACTGGGACAACTCTTTATGGACCCATCCTCATCAGGGCTAATACATGAGAAATGAGGACTTGTCCCTCTTTGACATATTTCATCCTATCAGAGGAGTTGAGGATAGGTTATATTTCCTACTAGTTTATCAGTCTTAACTTCTTTAGTGAGAGAGAATTTGACTAATTGTAGGGTTCAAAACCTTCCCTGACAAAATTGAGTTGTCAAATACACATTTCTCTCAGATGTATATTTTAAGTAAAACATACTTGCTAGCTAAAACCCAAGCATACTGTGGTAGACAGCTTCTGATCTAGTCCAAAGATTTCCCACCTTCTGACTTTCAAACCTTTGTGTAATCTTTTTCCTGGAGTGTGAGCTGGACCTAGTGACTTTTTTTTTTTTTTTTAATGAATAGAGTACTGAATAGATGACTGAATGTCACTTTCATGAACAGCTTACAAAAGATGGTGAACTTGGTCTTATTTATTCTTGCTCTCTGAATCTTTTTTTAAACTTAATTTTTATTGGAGCATAGTTCCTGTACAATGATGTGTTAGTTTCTGTTGTGCAGAAAAAGAAATGACCATACATGTATAAATATTCCCTTGCTTTTGGACTTCCTACTTATTCAGGTCATCACAGAGCATGAAGTAGATAGCGTTCCCTGTGCCATATTGTGTGTTCTCATTAGTTACTTATTTTATACATAGTATCAATGGTATATACCTGTCAGTCCCAATCTCAGTTCCTCCCACCTCCCTTTCCCCCCTGGTACCCGTACATTTGTTCACATCTGTGTCTCTATTTCTGCTTTGCTTATAAAATAATCTATGCCATTTTTCTAGCCTTCACATATATGCATTAATATATATTTGTTTTCTCTTTCTGACTTACTTCACTATATATGACTTTCCACATGTCCATCCACATGTCTACGAATGACCCAATTCTGTTCTTTTTTGGCTTAGTCATATTCCATTATATATATATATACCACATCTTCTTTATCCATTCCTCTATTGATGGACATTTAGGTTGCTTCCATGCATTAGTTATTGTAAATAGTGCTGTAATGAACATTGGGGTGCAAGTATCTTTCTGAATTATGGTTTTCCCTGGCTATATGCTCAGTACTGGAATTACTGGGTCATATGGTAGTTCTATTTTTAGTTTCTTAAGTTACCTCTATATCGTTTTCCATAGTGACTGAATCAATTTACACTCCCAGCAACAGTGCATAAGGGTTCCCTTTTCTGCATATCCTCTCCAGCGTTTATTGTTTGTAGATTTTTTGATGATAGCTATTCTGACTGGTATTAGGTGATACCTCATTGTAGTTTTGATTTGTATTTCTCTAGTAATGAGTCATGTTGAGTATCTTTTCATGTGTTTGTTTGTCATCTCTCTATCTTTGGAAATATGCCTGTTTAGGTCTTCTACCTATTTTTTAGTTGGATTGTCTGTTTTTCTGATATTGAGCTGTATGATCTGTTTATATATTTTGGATATTAATCCTCTGTCAGTTGCTTTGTTTTCAATTATTTTCTCCCATTCTGAGGGCTGTCTTTTCATCTTATTTTTTCCTTTGCTGTGTGAAAGCTTTTAACTTTAAGTTCCCTTTGTTTATTTTTGTTTTTAAGCAGAGCAAACTTGAGAAAGCAAAGTAGAGTTGGAAGACTATAACTTCAGATTATACTACAAAGCTACAGTAATCAAGACAAAATGGTACTGGGCACTGAAACAGAAATATACATCAATGGAACAATATAGACATATCAGAGATAAACCCATATATGTATGGTCACCTAATCTATGACAAAGGAAGCAGAATAGACAATAGAGAAAAGATAATCTCTTCAATAAATGACGGTGGGAACACTAGACAGCTACACGTAAAAGAACTAAATTAGAACACTCCCTAACCTTGTACACAGAAATAAACTCAAAATGGATTAAAGGCCTGAATATAAGGTCATGATAAGCATGCTAAGTTACTTCAGTTGTGTCCAACTCTTTGCTCCCCAAAGGACCATAGCCTGCTGGGCTCCTCTGTCCATGGGATTTTCCAGGCAAGAATATTGGAGTGGATTGCCATGCCCTCCTCCAGGGGATCTTCTCAACCCAGAAATTGAACCCGTGTCTCTTATGTCTCCTGCACTGGCAGATGAGTTCTTCACCACTAGCGGCACCTGGGAAAACCTGCCATAAAACTTTTAAAGGAAAACATGGGCAGAACACCCTGAAATAAATTTCAGCAAGACCTTTTTTAACCCACCTACTAGAGCAATGAAAATAAAAACAAAAATAAAAAGATGAAATCTCTTTTGTTCTTCTCACAAGCTTACTCTGATAAAATAACCTAGGGAGACTTACCTGGCAAGAAACTTAAGGCAGCAATAAGTAGTGAGGAACCAAGCCCATCAGTCTATCAGCTCTCAAGAAACTAAGTGAGTGAGCCTGGAAGCTGGCTTTTGTTCAATTGAGCCTTCAGATGAGACCAAAGCTCCAGCTGACATCCTTCTTGCAGTCTATGAGAGACCCTAAAGCACAAGACCTTGCTAAACTGTGCTCAGATTGTTGACCCACAATATGATTAAATATTTATAATAAATCAGCTACTTTAAGTTAACACATTTAGTGATAAGTTGATACACAGCAATGAATAACTAACATATATATTATTAATAACCAACATGTGTGTGTGTATATATATATATATATATGTATAAAATGATGCTTAGCTTTTTTAAAGGGGATAAAGATATAATAATATTCCATTGGAAAATTTCAAACATAGCTACATAGTCATAAAGAGGAACTTAAGAAATATTTTATAACAATATGTGCAATTCAAGGAAACAGATATAACTGTACCAAAAGGAAGAGTGGAGTATAAGGTGCAGAGTGTACAGGAAGAGAAGTAACCACAAAGATTTCCTTTCTTGCGTCAATTCACAAGGTACCGATAGACACTCTTACAAATGTTAGTTTTACTTCTGTTGCTGTCCTCTCTGCCTGGTCTGCCTCTCCATCTCTAAGAATTTTTTCCTTCTCTAACTAGCCCTTGTGATCTTTTGTCTCCCAAGCACTCTAAATGTGAATATGGGTCAAATAACAAGGTTGTACACGAATCATCTGCAATCTGGTCCAAAGGAGATTGAGAGGAATATGAATATCTCTCCATAGAGGAAAGAGGAAATTAGACCATCACTTCGGGGCTCAGCTTTCTTTATAGCCCAGCTCTCACATCCATACATGACGACTGGAAAATCCATAGCTTTGACTAGATGGACCTTTGTTGGCAAAGTAATATCTCTGCTTTTTAATAGGCTGTCTAGGTTGATCATAACTTTTCTTCCAAGAAACAAGCGTATTTTAATTTCATGGCTGCAGTCACCATCTGCAGTGATTTGGGAATAAGGAAACAGATATAACTGTATCAAAAGGAAGAGTGGCCTATTAGGGGCAGAGTGTACAGGAAGAGAAGTAACCACAAAGATTTCCTTTCTTGCGTCAATTCACAAGGTACCGATAGACACTCGACAAATGTTCCTTTTACTTCTGTTGCTGTCTTCTCTGCCTGGTCTGCCTCTCCATCTCCAGGAATTTTTTCCTTCTCTAATTAGCCCTCATGATCTTTTGTCTCCCAAGCACTCTAAATGAGAATATGGGTCAAATAACAAGGTTGTACACGAATCATCTGCAATCTGGTCCAAAGGAGATTGAGAGGAATATGAATATCTCTCCATAGAGGAAAGGGGGGATTAGACCATTACTTCGGGGCTCAGCTTTCATTATAGCCCAACTCTCACATCCATACATGACTACTGGAAAAACCATAGCTTTGACTAGATGGACCTTTGTTGGCAAAGTAATGTCTCTTAATAGGCTGTCTAGGTTGATCATAACTTTTCTTCCAAGAAACGAGCGCATTTTAATTTCATGGCTGCAGTCACCATCTGCAGTGATTTTGGAGCCCCCCAAAATAAAGTCTGTCACTGTTTCCACTGTTTCCCCATCTATTTGCCATGAAGTGATGAGACCAAATGCCATGATCTTAGTTTTTTGAATGTTGAGTTTTAAGCCAACTTTTTCACTCTCCTCTTTCACTTTCATCAAGAGGCTCTTTATAAAGAAAGCTGAGGACCAAAGAATTGATGCTTTTGAAGTATAGTATTGGAGAAGACTCTTGAGAGTCTCTTGGACTGCAAGGAGATCCAACCAGTCCACTCTAAAGGAAATCGGTCCTGAATATTCATTGGAAGGACTGATGCTGAAGCTGAAACTTGCAATATGTTGGCCACCTGATGTGAAGAACTAACTCATTAGAAAAGACCCTGATGCTGGGAAAGATTGAAGGAGGGAGGAGAAGGTGACGACAGAGGATGAGATGGTTGGATGGCATTGCTGACTTGATGGACAAGAATTTGAGTAAACTCTGGGAGTTGATGATGGACAGGAAGGCCTGGCTTGCTACAGTCTATGGGGTTGCAAAGAGTTGGATATGACTGAGCAACTGAACTGACTTGAACTGAGACCATCACTTAGATGCTCATGATTAAATTTTATTGTCACTTGTTTACCTTTGCCCTGGAAAAATGTTAGAAAAATGTAAGAGATTGCTTCTTCTCTGCAAAGTTAATTTGTTGACCTCTCTTCCTTGCAAGAAGGGATTAAAAAATGTTAATCCTGGCTTGGTTCTTCTCAATGTTCAACTAGGAATTATGGTAAAAAAAAAAAAAATGTTGCCAGCTACATCAGTACACAAAGGATGTTGTGGCCACCAGGCCAGCAGCCACTGTAGCCACTCCAAGATGTGCACCATGAGGGAATTTAGAACGAAGAAAAAGGGGATATTGGCCCTAGATAGTTGAGGTGCATATCAAAGGAATGATTTCAACAAGCTCAGACTCTTACATCTTCCCATACATAGAAAGGTACTAAATTAACTAACTTGAGATGTCTGATTTTCTTTAATTAGTAGTAATCTTTTGATGTTTCAACTACCAGGTTTTTGTTGCAAAACTCCTATATATCAGGCTCCTCCCTTACCTCTTCAGAATAGGCCCTCAGAGCTAACCGAGAGAGTACTTCCCAGGCTTGATTCCTCAGAAAGTCCACTAAAACCTAATTTTCAGCTCTTACGTTGTGCTTTTTTCTTGAGTCAACACAGTACACTAGAATACTGTTGGGGTAATTTAAAATGTTATACTTTGCCAAATAGAGCAGTATAACAGCCGGTGAAGAGTCCACCTGAAGAATCGAACCTCCAGTTCGATTCCTGGGTCAGGAAGATCCACTGGAGAAGGGATAGGCTGCCACGCCAGTATTCTTGGGCTTCCCTCATGGCTCAGCTATTTGCCTGAAATTTCAAATAATGTCCTCTTGGTGATCTAATCATTCCTAGGCAAAAATAGAGGATATATTTTGAAATTGCCACTAACAGCATAAAATAAAACAAGAGCAATTATATATTCTATTAGCATTTTTCTTCAAATAATTGTTTTCATTTGCATTGTTGAGTAATTCCTATCCATCAAGCTAAGGGAATTCTTTAAATGTTAGAATGTAACCCACAGGCAAACTCAAAAGGAGCTAGAAAGACTTTTAGAGATGAAGTTCTGATACTTCACTTAAAAGCAGAATAGCAGAGTAGTTAAGACTTTGGATTCTAGTATCAGATTCTGAGCTCAAATCAGTTACAGGTAGTGTGTACTTAGACAAAGGAAACGCTGATATTTTTATTTTATTCTTTTTGGTAGAGAATTTATGAGGTCCACAAACATGTCTAATTGCTGCTATATCTGAAACTTAACACAAACTTGGGCCTTGATAAGCATTTGCAGAACGTATTAGATTAATGAATTAGGACTGTGATGCTTCACAATATTCTTAGGAAAGAGTGGATTAATTTGACCGCCTAGAGAGACCCAGCATTCAAGATTGGCAAAGGGAAAGATGGCTCTCCAGGTTTTCCCCAAATCTCACAGGCAGTTTTCTAACTATATGCTTCACCTGGATTTAGAAGAAGCTTCTATTCAGAAGCACATTTGTAACAGATGCAGAATTGCTGCTGAGGAAATCACGTGCCGTAGTAAAGAACACCACACTGGTTTCTTGCAAGCCAGTTTGCTGAGGGAAGTACAAATCTCTCACACAGAAACAGAATAACATTATCCTCAGTCTCACATAAAACTTAAGTGTAAGCCAAGGCTGCCCAAAGCCCTCTGCTGGCCTATTCCCTTCAGCAATGGAGAATGGGTTCAATGTACCCACAAGGCTGATGTAATGAAACATGCAATTGACATCTACTGTTCAAAGTGACTCTAGCTTTCAGTTCTGGGAACAAGCTAGGTGGGAAAGGACCTGCAAAACAAACCCAAAGATATTATGCTGTGGCTGAATACTAATTAAAGCTGAAGCTATGCCGAAACTTCTAATACCGACTAAGTCCTATACCAATAATCAGAGATGGAGAAAGAAATGGCAACCCACTCCAGTGTTCTTGCCTGGAGAATCCCAGGGACAGAGGAGCCTGGCAGGCTACAGTCTGTGGGGTCCCAAGAGTCTGACATGACTTAGCAACTAAACTACCAATAATCAGAGAAAGCTGTTTGGTTTACTTTCATTCAGTTCAGTTCAGTCGCTCAGTCATGTCCAACTCTTTGAGACCACATAAACCACAGCACACCAGGCCTCCCTGTTCATCACCAACTTCCGAAGTCCACTCAAATCTATGTCCATTGAGTTGGTGATGTCATCCAACCTCTCATCCTTTGTCATCCCCTTTTCCTCCTGCCCTCAATCTTTTCCAGATCCGGGTATTTTCCAATGAGTCAGCTCTGCATCAGCTAGCCAAAGTATTGGAGTTTCAGCTTCAACATCAGTCCCTCCGATGAACACCCAGGACTGATCTCCTTTAGGATGGACTGGTTGGATCTCCTCACAGTCCAAGGGACTCTCAAGAGTCTTCTTCAACACCACAGTTCAAAAGCATAAATTCTTCTGGGCTCAGTTTTCTTTATAGTCCAACTCCCATATCCATACATGACCACTGGAAAAACCATAGGCTTGAATAGACGGACCTTTATTAGCAAAATAATGTCTCTGCTTTTTAATATGCTGTTTAGGTTGGTCATAACTTTCCTTCCAAGGAGTAAGCGTCTTTTAATTTCATGGCTGCAATCAACATCTTCAGTGATTTTGGAGCCCAGAAAAATTTAAGTCAGCCACTGTTTCCACTGTTTCCCCATCTACTTGCCATGAAGTAATGGGATTGGATTCCATGACCTTAAGTCTACTTTTTAAAGCTACTGTTTGGTTTTTTTCCTCCAAGTAGAATTAAAAAAAAATAAACTTCCAGTTCAGTTCAGGTCAGTCCTCAGTCATGTCCGACTCTTTGCGACCCCATGAATCGCAGCACGCCAGGCCTCCCTGTCCATCACCAACTCCCGAAGTTCACTCAAACTCACGTCCATCGAGTCGGTGATGCCATCCAGCCATCTCATCCTCTGTCGTCCCCTTCTCCTCCAGCCCCCAATCCCTCCCAGCATCAGAGACTTTGCCAATGAGTCAACTCTTCACATGAGGTGGCCAAAGTACTGGAGTTTCAGCTTTAGCATCATTCCTTCCAAAGAACACCCAGGACTGATCTCCTTCAGAATGGCCTGGTTGGATCTCCTTGC
>SJYT01074204.1:12822-31587 GCA_006410635.1 Cephalophus harveyi | reverse complement strand
AGAGTAGAAATAAATTTGAGTTTATAAAGAGGATGAACCTTTATTTGTTCCCAATGAATCTTGTGCTCTGGATAGGCAGTGATTAAATAAGCTTCTCATGATTCAAAGAAACATAAATAAGTTTTCTAGTAACAGATTGCAGTTAGGTTCAGATTAAACTTGTAATAACTATGTAGGCTATGTCGACAAGGAGCTGTTTCAGACATCATAGGTGAGGAGGTGTGTTGAGACTTCCAGCTCAATGGCCAGTTCTGTCTCAAGTGTCCTCAAAAATATATACATGCAACTGATGAGGCCTATCATAGCTATTATAAAGCACAAAATAGATCTCCAAGAAAGGCTTCGGATTCAACATGAATTCCTCTTATGTAGAATAAAATGTTCAGTCACTAACGTAAGAAACACTGATGTCTAAGCAAGAGGGGATGAGCTGGGTTTGCACCTAGAAGGAGTTAAGCTAGGCGATAGTAAAATCGTCTGATCAGGTAGATGGAAAGACTTCAGAATGGAGGCCAAAAGGTAGNTAAAATGTTCAGTCACTAACGTAAGAAACACTGATGTCTAAGCAAGAGGGGATGAGCTGGGTTTGCACCTAGAAGGAGTTAAGCTAGGCGATAGTAAAATCGTCTGATCAGGTAGATGGAAAGACTTCAGAATGGAGGCCAAAAGGTAGCAGTGGAAGCTACATCTCTCCAGGTCTGGACTGGACAGTTTCTCACTCGTAGTAAAAAAAAAAGAAAAAAAATCCCACAATGTCCTCACAAGATAACTTCTCATTACAAAACTAAATGTTAAGGCATGTGTTTGAGAAAAAGGCATAAGAAGAAATAGATTTGTTCCTCTTTTTTCTGCCCCTAATTCATAGCATAGAAAAAGAAAGCAGATAATGAGGCAGCTGGTGGGAAGAATGAGTGAATGAATATGGAAACACGATAAGAAACAAGGAATAGGGAAGCCTGGAAGAAAGCTTAAGGCATATGTGTCAGTCATTTAGTGACCTGAAAGACAGGTGTAATCAGGTTGAAATGACAATCAATGGTATTCAGAGAATAAGAATAGGAGAGTTACTACAGTGGCGACTTTCAGCATGGGAGCTGGAATGCATGAAAACCAGAAAAGGGATGTTGCTGCAAAGTCAGTCATCCCAGTTTTTTCTCAGTATCAGACCATGACTTAGACCTGGAGGGTTTCTTGTTAATTGCATGAGTCCTTGGTTCTTTTTGTAATCTGTTGGTAGTAGCACCTTTCTCTTCCTCCCTCTCCCTCTATTCCATTTTCTGTTTCTCTAAATTAGTGCATTAAATACTCTGATTGTGAGACAACCGCATGGTTGGTTCAAATGTCCCAGTTTGATACATGCTAATTATAGCTGAAAATAATGAAGGGAGGAAAGATCTGAAGTAAATGATGTAGATTCAGAGAGTGGAGAGATAAACCTGGGTGGGATATCCTGCATTAAAATGTATAAATGTCATAAATACTGCAGCTTCACCAAGTCTGTGAATTTTGCTGAGGCTCAGTTTTCTCATCTTTTAAACGTGAGTAAACACAATTATCTTGTGATTGTGATAGAGAATGAAATACAGAAGCGCTTGACATGGTTCTTTCCACTGAATGTTACAATATTTCATAAAAATGAGGTAGACAATCCAAGATTAAATTCTTGATACTGAGGAAGAACAAGAGGCAGCATAGGCTTCTAGAAAGAGCTTTGGCTTAGGACATAGTTATTCCATCCCTTTGATGTACCAGCACTTTGCATTAGATATGCCATTTTGGTTTCTGAGCTTCAGTTTGTATATCTGCAAATGGAAATGATCTACTTTGTGGCTTTTTTAAAAGGATTATTTATAATGCCCAGGAAAGAACAACTCAGTCATAGAGAGGGATAATTTATGTGAAGAGGATATGGAAAGAGTATGTGTCCTTTTTATGCTGCCTTTTGAATTAGGCTATGGAGATCAAATTAATAATGAGTAGTTCAGGTAAAGATTATCAATCCCTGAATAGAAGATGCAGAAATTGCTTTGACATATTACTTAAAGCTTGAGGAACACCTCTCATTAGCAATGGAATTAGTGTCTAAATGTTGGAAATGGTGGGAAGAAACAGGGTAAACTTGTGAGCATGTTGACAACCCAGCATGATTAACCTGTTAAAAAAGGCAAAGAAAATGTAAGAAACAAAGCTATCAAATAGTCACCTTAATAAGCAGTGTTTGCCCCTGTCAAATTGACTTGTCTTCCTGACTAAACATGCAGCCAGATTTCCAAGAGTTTTCAGATCCCAGAAAATTAACTTCTGGGAACCCAGGACATGGCTATTTACCTTCTCTATATTCCACATTACTACTTCTCCTTGTTTCTTTCTCTCTCTCTCCTTCTCACTTTCCTCTTTGCAGAGCCCTTTTGTCTGCTATGGAAGCCATATATATGATTGAAGAAGATAGTCCCCCTCAACTCCGAAATGTGCATATTGTAATCCCACACAAAAGCAACGACTCACTCTGTCCAAATCATCCCTGAGTCCGCATTCAGAACACCTATTAGAGAGAAGGCAATGTTTGCTCAACCCATATCGAAGGCCAATGGGTGGCTCAATCTACTGTTCCAGAGGTTCAGGGTCATTCTGTGGTCAAGGAAAACAGTATGAGTTAGTACAGAACATAAATAAGCAAGTCTTGCCTAAAGAGATAGGGCCAGTTTCCCGTGCTACCAAGAGCGCTTAGTGAGAGACTGTTTTTCTCACTCATTGACTCTGTCCATGTGAAGTGATGGGAGGTGGACATATGGAAGAGAAGGAACGCTCAACTGGACCAAGTCAGAAGGGAGAAATTCGTTGTTGTAGTTTTCCCCTGCCAGCCTATCAGAATAACAGAGCGAACCAGACTTTTCTACCACTCTTGTCATGTTTCAGTTTCCCATCAGAAAGTATTTATTGCTTAGTTTAAGCTAAGGATTTTCTTGGGGAGTCAGGGTGAAAGAAGTTTATCCTGACTTCCTGTTCAAATAAAGAAGCATAGCTAGAGTAAATGCACCAAATCACATTAATATAAAAGCATTAGTCCAGTAATTATCTGTATTGATGGTTAATCAACTTTCCTGTTAAGTGAAAGAATAAATTTCATGGTATTTTCCCACTCATTAAGGATACTGCCAGATGACAGTCTCCACATTTTCCCTCTCTACACCCTAAATTGCAGAGATAAATTCTACTGTCATTTTTATGGAAGCCTCTATATGAATCTAAAACTTTTATTATGTTAGCATTTGCATTGACAAATTTCCAAAGCTAGGTAATTGTAAGATCTTGTAAATCACCACACTTGTAAATCATCATCATCACCACATTAATGAAGAGTGACAGGAGGAGCTGATCAGAAGCTATAGGGGTGTCAGTCTTTGTCCTCTTTCTGAGTATCTTAGCCAGCCCCTACTCCTTCCTCCAGCTCAACTATCTGAGCAGCAGTTCAGAATAATTTCAGCAGAGGATTGGAAAATTGGTTATATCTCAGCTTAATAATGGATTAATCATGCTCTTTAGAATATGTGTTGTAAAGAATTCTGTGTTGTTTCTATATTGGCATTAAATAACTTGGCATACGATTGACAACTGATGCATAATTATGTCGGAGAAGGCGATGGCACCCCACTCCAGTACTCTTGCCTGGAAAATCCCATGGACGGAGGAGCCTGGTGGGCTGCAGTCCATGGGGTCGCTGAGTCGGACACGACTGAGCGACTTCACTTTCACTTCTCACTTTCATGCATTGGAGAAGGAAATAGCAACCCCACTCCAGTGTTCTTGCCTGGAGAATCCCAGGGACAGGGGAGCCTGGTGGGCTACCGTCTATGGGGTCACACAGAGTCGGACACGACTGAAGTGACTTAGCAGCAGCAGCAGCAGCATAATTATGTTCAACCCAATCTCTCTCTCTCTCTCTCTCTGTTCACTAACTACTATATGAAGTAAGTACTGTTATCTTTACAGGCCGGCATCTGAGGGAGTAGTGAAATTGGGAATCTAGGCCAGGAAGTCTGAATTTAGTACTCTTAACCCCTGTGCTATATAGGCTCCAGATTGTAGGGAATTAATGCTGATGGTGGCGCTACTGGTGAAGAACCTGCCTGCCACTGAAGGAGACAATAAGAGACTGGGGTTCGATTCTTGGGTTGGGAAGATCCCCTGGAGGAGGGCACGGCAACCCACTTCACTATTCTTGCCTGGAGAATCCCCAGGGGCAGAGGAGGCTGGTGGGCTACAGGCCATAGGTTTACAAAGAGTCAGACATGGCTGAAGTGACTTAGCATTCACAGCATGCACGAGACACGGATGCAGGACAGTCAGGTAGAGACTTCTGTGAGCTCCGTTACGTGCTCCTTCACACCCACCAGCCTCACTGCTAACTTAATTCAGATCCCTCCTTAACTCTCTGACTTCCACAGTAACCCTAGGGGATAGTTGTAATTATTCTTAAATATGCACCTTTAGGATGGTTTGAAAACACTCAGGACAGTGACCACTATAATCCTAAATAAGGAGAACTCCAAGTATATTTTGCTCTTTAGTTAAGATATTGGCATTTGGAAAAGAGATCCATTGAATCATAAATGCAGATGCATTTGTGAGTCCCTGTTACGTCTCAGCAATGGTATATTTCAATGAAGTAAAGTTAAAGGAACAAGTTAAAAAGAATTCTGGTTGCTGTGTTTAAGTATATTTATTGTCAAATAGTATCAAATCCACTTTATTGAAGGTAAATATTTTGTGAACTCATTTGTGTTTATAATTCTTATCTGTCAGTTATTTATGCTTTATTTTGAAAGGCAACAAATTCATAAAAATTATAGTATTAGCAAAAACTTTCATCAACCTCTTTTCATTATTCTATGTAATTTGTGTCTAAAGAATTTGTTTCATGTTGATTTATTTTTATCAGACCTTTGCTTGGAAACATCTCTTTTCTGCTTATGACCAGCACAAATAAATCTTATTCTCCTCTTTCCCAATCCATTTCCTAGGCAGCACACACAGATGGTCAATAGTTCACAAAAGTAGGCAACAGACCATGTAAATAGCCTTCAAATTATTACCAGTGAATCTTCATAATAAAGCTAAAATTCTGCATAAGAGCTGATTGCATGTGCACACCTCCATATCATTTCCCCTGGGAAAGGCAACAACCAGTCTCCCCAGTACTATGTGACTTCAGCCTATTATTAGCATGACTGCTTCTCCACATCAGAAAGCATCAGAGAAAGAAGCCTTAATTGGCAGGAAAGGGGTTCATTTTTTGTATTTTTTTTTTTTTAAAATAAAGTCTGACACTGTTTCCATGGTTTCCCCATCTACTTCCCATGAAGTGATGGGACCAGATGCCATGATCTTCCTTTTCTGAATGTTGAGCTTTAAGCCAACTTTTTCACTCTCCACTTTCACTTTCATCAAAAGTCTTTTTAGTTCCTCTTCACTTTCTGCCATAAGGGTGGTGTCATCTACATTTCTGATGTTATTGAGATTTCTCTCGGCAATCTTGATCCCAGCTTGTGCTTCTTCCAGCCCAGTGTTTCTCATGATGTACTCTGCATATAAGTTAACTAAGGTGAAGGTGAAGTCACTCAGTCGTGTCCGACTCTTTGTGACCCCATGGACTGTAACCTACTAGGCTTCTCTGTCCATGGGATTCTCCAGGCAAGAATACTGGAGTGGATTGCCATTTCCTTCTCCAGGGCATCCTCCCAACCCAGAGATCGAACCTGGGTCTCCCGCATTAGAGGCAGACGCTTTAACCTCTAAGCCACTAAGCAGCGTGACAATATACAGCCTTGATGTACTCCTTTTCCTATTTGGAACCAATCTGTTGTTCCATGTCCAGTTCTAACTGTTGCTTCCTAACCTAAATATAGGTTTCTCAAGAGGCAGGTCAGGTGGTCTGATATTCCCATCTCTTTCAGAATTTTCCACAGTTTATTGTGATCCACACAGTCAAAGCCTTTGGCATAGTCGGAAGCAAGGGCTATTACACATACAGAGCCAGAATCAATCCTGTATGGATCTTTCACCATCTGTGAGACCCGCTAGCAGGTTTCTTAATATTTTAAAGATTATTTATTCATCTGTGAAGCAGAGATAATGATAGTCCAGATTGTTGTGCTGATCAAATGAGATAATGTCCACAGTACTCTGGCTAAATGTCTGAATCAACATAGTTGTTCAGCAAAAGCCAGTTCACTACTGTCCAGTAGCTCCCAGCAGAAATTAAGATTTAATTTGAGTCCCAAATCCATCATTTCAGCAAAGGCCTTTGGTTAACTGCCAAATGAACTATTCTATAGGAGAAATATGGCTTCTCTTTTGTTGAATACTAGGTCTTCCCTGGTGGCTCAGAGGTTAAAGCATCCGCCTGCAATGTGGGAGACCTGGGTTCGATCCCTGGGTAGAAAGATCCCCTGGAGAAGGAAATGGCAACCCACTCCAGTATTCTTGCCTGGGAAATCCCATGGACACAGGAGCCTGGTGGCCTACAGTCCACAGGGTCACAAAGAGTCGGACATGACTGAGCGACTTCACTTTCACTTTCAGTGATATCAAGGCTGGTGTTTCTCCTTCTTTTCATATGTACATGTATGTGTGTGTGTTGGGTGCTTGAGTAGGGTTGTCCAATAATTTCAAGGTCATTCTTCCTTCGATCCATTTAGCTCCCTCTAATTATTCAACTTGCCCTTTCTGCATAATTTTACCCTCTGCTCCCCTCCAATGTACACTTGAGAAATCATCACTTTTCCATACTCCGTTCATTCAGTTTGGGTAAATAATATATCCCGGTTTTAGGGGTAAGTATATAATTCAGTCTCTTGCCAGTTAATGCTCTTGTTGATCTTTTTATTATAGAAAATTCAAGAAGACCATCTGTTCCTTCATAGATGGTGGGTCAGAATCTAACATACAAAGAACTTTTCCCCAGAATGTGTCCAACATTGGGATAAAGGACAGAAGAATAGATTTTGTTGGCATGATTTGAGCCCTTAGGTCCAGCTATATATGGAGAATGTGTAAGCACAGGATGCTAAAGGGTGAGAGACTTCTTTTCCAGACTGAGTTCAGGGAGTCAAAGATGTCTTCCCTGAGAGAAGTGTTTGTCCAGGGTTAGCCATGAAAAGAATGTAGGTAATGTGAGTCTTGAAAAAGAAGTACAAGTGCACCACCACATTAATATGGAAGAGGAGAGAGGTCTTGGCAATGGGAAGAAATTAAGAAAGACTGGAGGTGATGGGGCAAGTATATGGTGAAACATCTTTGTCATTGGTTTTTTCATATTTTTCTTTTTAACTCATCTCACCTTAACAGCAAAAGTGAATGATGAAAAATGTTTTCAACAATTAGTGGAAATATTCGAGACTACATGTTTCTGAGGAAGGAACACTGAATTATCTAGATGATAAAACATTCAACAGTTCAAAGAAATGGGTAGAACCAAATATCAATGGGGAAACAAATGAAAATACTATTTACTACCAGCAAAGTGGTTTAAATTGCTAGCAGAGACAAAGAGGACTATTTTCTTCATATATATCTGTGCTTAAAGTGGTTTCTCATGCATTATGTAAAATATTCTCTCCTTCTATGCCTTCTCTCTTCCCTCCTTTAATCTATTCCTTTCTACCTCTTCTGGAAGAGCCCAGCAAATTCTTCCTATATAAGCCCAGCCTGCAGTTTACACTGTCTTTCATAGCTAATATTTTGCCACTATATGTACTGAAGTTCAATAAATATGTGTTGAATGAATGACTACATGACTATTAAATGAATGCATTGAATCATTTGTTCATTTATTCAGTAATTAACTATTGATCCCAGATTATTGGAAACTGAGGATTTGGAAGTAAAACCTTCATTCCTTGACCTCAAGGAGCTCACACGTTTGTTTACCAGTGGAGAGTTTCCTGAGAGCAGGATTTCTTTCTTCTAAATATTTCCCAAGATGATATATTTACAGCATGAATACATTTTAATTGACTTACCCTATTTTGTGCATTATGAAAAAGGGGTCAAGTAATTTTCATTACTAGAGGGGTAGAGTTGCTCTGAAAGCGGGGTAAAGCTGTGTATTTGGTGAGTTCCATATATCTGCTATGAAAGAGTCAAGAGCATTGTAGGGCTCCAGACACCCTGGCTTGTTGAAAGCTGAGCACTTTGTATTTTCATACCACAAACCAGGGGAAACTCTCAGAACTGAAATCCTGAGGTGAGGTTAGGGTTTACAAGTGAGAGGGTGCCTGGGATTGAGCTATATCATCTATAGTGTGAGCAAATATTGATATCCTCATAAGGTTAATTGTCCCTTTTGGCTGCAATGTGGAATGATGTAAAAGCTGGGAAGAGGGAAGGAGTCTTGCTTTCAGTTAAATAAATTTTTAATGCTAAAGTTCTAAATTATCCCAGTGTTAATAGATTTGTTTGAGTCATAATTCATAAATCAGACTTGATCAACTTTGAATATTTTAACCAGATATGAGCTACTATTATGTATTCATTGTTACATTATAAGATACTTGAACAGTGGAATTTTTCTGTTCATAGTAGAATATTTTTATTTTCTATTTTTTGATAAAGAATATGTAGCACAAAGTGGAAGACAGATGAAGAAATTTTGGTCTTTCTTACCAACTTTTGATTGGGAAAAGTTCTCTATTTTCTCTGTGTCTCTGTCACCTCATCTAAAAATTGGCAATAATATTCCTGGTTGATTGAGCTGAAAGTTTATTTAAGATTCTGTGAGGACACTGTCATGATCACTCCCTGCTCTCAACCTCTTTCTGAATCATTCTTTTCTTTGTATGTTGAATCCTGAGACAGTCCTTCACATTGTATTTTCTGCCTAGATTGTACTATTATTGAGGCCAAAGATAAGGCCTTATTTGTCATAGTCAAACACAGCATAGGTATTAGTTAATGTACTTGGGAGAAAAGAGAGAGAAGGAGGAAAAATAATATTTATTCATTTACTCATTCAGTAAATATATACAGGAGAAAGTATCATATGAATCCAGGTATTAGTAGTGTTTACACCAGTAAGACAATGTGTTTTATATAACACATATATTTTATATATTAGCAAGTAATATGTATAAACATAGAGTACAGTTGAAAGAATGTATGTAGATCCTAAGTTCTAACACCACGTCTCTACCGCTGATAATCTAGGCCTTAAGAAAAATTGCTTAACTTCTCTGAACCTCACATTTCTCCTCTTAAATATGATATAACAATACATACCTCATGGTGAGTCTTGAAATAATGAATGTCGATGGCCTGATCTGTATGTAAGATAAGGAATAAGAAATAAAGACTCTAAAATGTTTAACATTCTAAAATGCCAAGATTCAGAAATCAAATTTGAATAAAATTCACTATTTGACAAAGATTAATCTGCTCTGTCATAAACCTAAATATAAGTGTATCTGTCTTTATTTAGTTCTTTGTTGGTGGGAGAGAACTGTACTCACTTTAGAACCAAAGTCAAGACTTGCCAAACTCCCCAGCAAGAGACCAGTCTTGGTATCCTCATTTGGTCCCGGAGCACCTGCTGCTTCCTGCTGGATCACACATTTCTGATGGAAGTGTTCTCTATGGATAGATGACAGGATGTCTCAGGTCATACCCCAAGTCAGAGAGCTGTTTCTAGAGCTGGCATGTTATGCCCTGATACTCTGTAATCACTCAGCAGCCTCTCTTCACAGATTTAACTTCCTTCCAAATGACCTAATGTTGCAGATAAATGCTTCCTGCGATATGGGAATTTATAATAGGCAGTAATTAATTACAGGTTAAGAAAATAAAATAGGAAATAAGGTAGTGGTTTTAAAGTTCTAAACAGAGTCAAGGGTTGAATCTAAACAAATTGGCTTCCCGATGAAGCGTTCCTCCAGGGGCTCTGCACAACATTCTATTTTAATGAGTATTTGCCAAGACTAGAGGCTTTTCTAGGCTGCTGCCACCCAGTTACCATGAAAAAAAGGCTGAAGAGTCTAAACTCTGTAACAGATCCAAGGTTGCTGAATTTAAAAGGATATTATACCAAAAAATTACACTACAGTCTGGAATAATTAATTTTTCCTTTCTCTAAGTTGCCGCCCAAGAGATCTTATTAGAATGTTATGATTGTGTAGAGTTGAGACTTGGAGTGGATGGGATTTGCTCTATCAAATGTCTCTAAATTAAAACTGAGGCTTCCTCATCTTCAAATCTGTTCTACTATACCCACTCAGCCAGGGAATTAAGAAATTTCTGTGTTTTTATCAATTACAGAGTGACTTCTGTTCGATTATTGATATCATAAGTGACCCTTTGATATTCTGAATCATTGAATTAGCCATTCAAAGATGGTCTTCTCTTTTAAGTGCTCATTATAAAGAAGCTGCCGAACAGCAGGAGATGTGGGTTTGGTTCCTATGCTGAGAAGATCCCCTGGAGAAGGAAATAACCACCCACTACTGAGCTGTATTTCTGCCCTGGAAAATCCCATGGACAGAGGAACCTGATGGGCTACAGTCCATGGGGTTGCAAAAGAGTCGGACACGACTTAGTGACTAAACAACAACACATCTTTCTACTTAAAATAGGATAGGCATATGCAAGACATTACCTTGTACTGTATGCTTTTTAAATAATTGTATAAAGTAGTTCTAATATCACCAGTGGCTGCTGTGATAAGTGAAGACTTCCCAAAAGTGGCAGTTAACCAGTATTAAATAGGACTTTAATGAGTGTCAAAAAATTATGTGGTAATGGTAAATAAAGCCTCTATTAATGCAGAATAGAGCATTTATGGAATATTAATATCCTAATATTCTATTAAATATTCTGAAAGCAAAAATATGTTTGTTTGGTGGTATAACATTTTTGGTTTCCCTGGTGACTCAGTCTGTAAAGAATAATCCACCTGCAATGCAGGAGACCTGGGTTTGATCCCTGAGTTGGTAAGATCCCCTGGAGAAGGAAATGGAAACCCATTCCAGTATTCTTGCTTGGGAAATCCCCTGGACAGAGGAGCCTGCCAGGCTACAGTGCATGAGATTGCAAGAGTTGAACATGACTTTAGCAACTAAACCACTTAAACTACATACCACATTTACATTTCTACAGGTAGGAGTTGGTGTCTAATTCTACATGCCTTGACTATATCCTGACCTTGGTGACTTGCTTATAGCAAATAGAGTGTGGCAAAATTATGCCTCACAACTTCTTTCAAGGCTAGATCATAAAAATATGTTAAAAGCCTTTGCCTAGCTTTCTCTTTTAGAACCCAAACTACTATGTAGGAAATCTGTCTGCTCTGAAGTTGCTATGCTGGGGAGACCACATGGATAAACTACTAGAGAAAGATGAACATGCCTGAGGAGATCCAGCTGATTCATCCCCCAGGTCTGGGTCTTCCCAGTTCATGTACCAGACTTGTGGATAAAGATGTTTTTGAGGCAGGTTCAGCCCCAGCCGATGCCTGTGTTTAACTGCAAAGATGCCAAGGAAGGATTGCCTAGCTTAGTTCAGACAACACCAAGAGCTGTGTGAGACAATGATGCTAAAGTCTTCATCCTGCCTCTAGTTTGGTATATATTATTACACAGCAATAAATAACTAAAATAGAAGAATAGTGACCAGAACAGCATGGCTGGAGAAAAAAAAAAAAATATATATATATATATATAATGCTGGGGTAAAAGTAAAATAAAACTGGAAAGTATGGTTAGACCAGACTAAGAGAACCTTGAATATTGGGCTAAAGAGTTCAACATTTTCTCTTTAACAAAAATAAAATACTTGGCATCTTCAGAAGATAATTATGGTAGGATGGTACAGACAATCACTTGGCTTGGAAAGAGGTGACCAAATCTGGGCAAGATAATTATTGGAAAGCTCTAAGTAGCACCATGAAAGCCCTAAAAGAGAGAAGTGCTAGAAATGAAGATAAAGAGATTGACTCTAACTTCTTTTTTTAAAATCCCATTTTAACTTGTGGCAGATCAAATACTCCTGACTTGTTCCTGTTTTATTATCTGTATAGTGTCTTACACATGCTGACACATGGCAGTCCCACTACATATATTCATGGGCAAGAAAGTAATCATGGCTTAATAAAAATACTTTGGGATTGATAGAGGGGGAACTTGGTTCTGTTACTGGCTTCACAACTTACTGATCATGTAAAAATTAAATAAACTCCATGGGACTCATTTTCTTCTGTTGAAAATGCAATAATATTACATGCCTCAAAAGCTTGCTGCAAACATCTAATCTTCATTTTAAACCTCTCCTTGGCCAACTATATATTACCTCTGCTATGTTATATAAGCAGACCCTTCTAAACTCAAGTCTCTAACCCCAATCTGTCCCCCTAATATATCCACTTGACATGGCCTAGCGATAATTCAGAATAGACATATAAAATAAAATTAGCCATTTCCTTGTTTCAAATCCTCTACTACCATACAGTCTAAAATATGCTCTTTCAAAGAGGCGATGACTTAACTGAAAACTAAATTCCAGTGACAAAATCCAGCCCCAGTAAGAGACTATTAGAGGAAAATTGTTTGATTTGGGAAATTGTCTGACACTACTTACATTTTTTATCTCATACCCAGCTATCTCTTCTAATCAAATTTAGATGTACCCAAGTTACCTAGTGAAAGCAGTGACTGATTTTCTTTTCTTCGGCTCCAAAATCACTGTCAATAGTGACTACAGTCATGAAATTCAAAGATGCTTGTCCCTTGGAAGGAAAGCTATGACAAAATTAGACAGTGTATTAAAAAGCAGAGTTGTCACTTTTCTGACAAAGGTCTGTATCGTCAAAGCTATGGCTTTTCCAGTTGTCATGTACGGATATGAGAGTTGGATTATAAAGAAGGATGAGTGCCGAATAATTGATACTTTGAACTTTGGTGCTAGAGAAGACTCTTGAGAGTCCCTTGGGCTGAAGGGAATCAAATAGTCAATCCTAAAGGAAATCAACCCTGAATATTCATTGAAAGGACTAATGCTGAAGCTAAAGCTCGAATACTCTGTCCACTTGATGCAAACAGCAGTCTCATTGGAAAAGACTCTGATGCCGGTGAAAACTGAAGGTGAAAGGAGAAGAGGGTGGCAGAGGATGAGATAATTAGATGGCATGACTGACACAATGGATATAAATTTGAGCAAACTCCAGGAGGTAGTGGAGGGCAAAAGAGCCTGGCATGCTGTTGTCTAAAAGATCACAAAGAGTCAGATACAACTTAGCAACTGAAAGACAAGTTACATTTTGTACTTTCATTTGTTTAAATATGAATGAATTAATGAATGGCAAGAGTGATGTGCAGTGTAAATATGTGTAACAGATTGATTTAAAAGTCATATGCCCACATTAACATACTTTAGCTCACCTACAGCTAACTCAGCTGCAGTCCGAAGGAAACAACAAAATGTTAAATAAAACATGTAACCAGGACACCTGATGATGCCATAGACAGTGTAGGTATCTGTGATTATATACCCATTGCCTGTTGTCTCCAGAATATCTCGATTTTCTTTACTTAGAAAGCACAAAGTATCTAAAGTGACTGTGGGGATTCTCTGAAATCATAGGATGAAAACTCAAATCATAGTTGACACATGGGATTCTGAACAATATTAATTTGGACTTCTGAATTTGAAGGAAATCAGGTGACACAGCTGAGTCCATATTTTGTAACCAAAGTGTTACAAAATGGATTATAAACAAACCATAAGGAAATAAAGCTGTGATAATTTCCCCTTGCTGATGAAACTTGGAAAGGGATTCTAAACCAAGAATTTCTTTGTACCTTTGGACCTTACCAAGTTTTCTTTGTACCTCTGGACCTTACTCTGTGATACCTCTTGTCAAGAAAAACTCTAAGCTAGATTTCAAATCAATCTTAATTAAGATTACAGCTGAGATAAGAACTTCCCTTCTAGTCGGAATAATTGAACTTTTATTCAGTGTAGGCCTGATGCATCATTTTACATAATAAGAGATGTGGAATAAATTGTAGCTCTTCATCCTAGAAGCTTCTTATAAGTCAGTGGGATGGAGAGTTTTGAAGAGTTTCTTCTGCTCATTTTCTTAGTGCTGTTTTTCTTTCTTTCTTTTTTTTAGCAGCCTGAACTGATTTACATTTTATATTTGGCAGGTTTGGAGGCAGCTGGGGCAGAGCCTAGGTTTACTGAGGGTGACTGAAGAAGCTTAGGCTGATGGAAAAGCACAAGCCAAACTCTAATCTGCATAAAAGGAGGCCTGGTTGCCACCACCCAATATGTCACCTGTTTTCTGGCCATCCAAACTGGCTTCTGTCTTTCTTTTCAGATGATCATCTACATGAAGGTTCAGCTGTCTCTGATTGCAAGGAATAAGTCATGACTAGCTGGTGGTGCTGGTGGTAAAGAACCCATCTGCCAATGCAGGAGACATGAGAGACAGGTTTGCTCACTGTTTGGGATGATCTCCCAGAGGATGTCTTGGCAAGCCCCTTCAGTATTCTTGCCTGGAGAATCCCATGGACAGAGGAGTCTGGCGGGCTACAATCCATAGGGTTGCAAAGAGTCAGAAACCACTGAAGCAACTTAGCATGCCATGCACAAGGTAATGCTACTTACTTCTGTACCCTAGATATAATACTTACTTCTGTACCCTAGATCATAATAACAATAAATTAATTTTTTCCAGTAGTCAAAAAAGCTGATACTTATATAAACTAAACTCATTAACACAAAACTATTTCAGTGCAATTAGAGGCAATGTTTACCAAATAGAACTATTTAATAAATATATTTGAAATGTGTTATTCATCTAAAGTGCTAAGCATAAGCTATAGTCCCACTTACTCTCAAACCCAGAAATGCAAAAGATAATCTTTCTAAAAGCATAATGTTTCTGGAAGACAAAGCTAAGTAGATCAGTAACAAAGAAACTTCTAGTGATAGTAGAAATTAAAAGGGAAAGGGCTGATTCCAGTTTCAGTAACACCAGAGTGCTTTGTATTATATTAAACTTCCTTAAATAAAAATCTAAAATTCTAGAAAAAAATCATAAAAATACATTTGCAAGTATTATAGAATGAGAAAGACCAGGCAAAAATGTGAGATTAATTGAGCTTTGAATGAAGGAAAAAACATTGTGTGACATCTTTGTTTTATAGATTTTATCCTTGGGAGGCACTCCACATTATTATGACATACTTCTACTTTAGAAAACTATAGAATTATAGGTGTGATGTGGTAGATGACAGAAACTGCAGCTGCCATAGTGACTGGAAATTGAGAGGACAACTCAAAAAAGGAAAGAGCCACAGTTGGGACAGCTCCAATATTTACATATGAACTAGGCTCAAATCCATAGCCAACCCCTGATTTTCACATGTACAGGGAAAACTCCCGAAACTCAACAGAAGCAATCATGGAAAAACTGAAAATACTAAGTAGAAACTTAAGCTGCTCACTACAACAGGGGAGGGCTTCCCTTAAGGCTCAGATGGTAAAGAACCTGTCTGCAATGAAGGAGACCCTAGTTGAACTCCTGGGTTGAGAATATCACTGGAGAAGGGAATGGCTACCCACTCCAGTATTCTTGCCTGGAGAATTCCGTGGACAAAGAGCCTGGTGGGCTATAGTCCGTGGGGTCACAAAGAGTCAGAAACAACTGAGGGACTTTCACTCAATCACTCACAACAGGGGAAGATGAATGAAGAGTTTGGAGTTTGAATCCTACAAATTAAACAAACATGGTAAGAACACTGAGGTTTCCATTAAAACATCAGAGAGGCTAAGCCTTATGAATAGAGACTGGATCCCAGGACTAAGAATTCACCATAAGACTAAGGGCAAATCTGAAGGAAAAAAAAAAAAAAAACTAACAAATATAAGCAATGCAAAATTTCAACGTGATGAACTAATAATTTGTTTGCTAAGATAAAATGAACACTTCAAAGGAAGATAGCAGAGGCTAGAGTCTACAGTGCACCATTTAAAATGTCCAGTGTACAGTCAAAACTTTTTAAAAATGTGAAAAAACAACTATTTTAGCTAAGATTGAGAGAAAAAGCAGTCAATAGAAAAAGTGTCACTATGACAGAGTTGCCAAATTAGCAGAAAAGAAGTAACCTCAAGGTGAAAAATCAACAGACTAATTCTTGTAAAACAAAGTAAATAGGAATTCTAGGATCTCAGAGTGAAATATTTGAATCGGAAAACTGGACCAATTGTCTTAACAGTCAATTGCAACTGCAAAAGAAAATAGTATCTGGGATAATGATCAGTAGAAATTACTCAATCTGAGAATAGTGAAAAATAGATGAACAAAGACTCAGTTACCTGTGAGATGAGTACCAGTGACTTACCATGTATATAATAGAACCCCTAGAAGAAGAGGAGGGGAAAGTAGTGGATTGCTTACTGAGAGTCACAATAATTATCATGCATTGAGGTGAGGTGAGGTGAGGTGAAGTCGCTCAGTCGTGTCCGACTCTTTGCGACCCCATGGACTGTAGCCTACCAGGCTCCTCTGTCCATGGGATTCTCCAGGCAAGAATACTGGAGTGGGTTGCCATTTCCTTCTCCAGGGGATCTTCCCAACCCAGGGATCGAACCCAGGTCTCCCGCGTTAGAGGCAGACACTTTAACCTCATATTATTGTAACTTATCTGCTTATCTATATTTTAATTGCTTTCTTATTTTTAATTATTTTTTTAAATTGGTGATTGATTTAGTTATAAAGCTCTTTATTATACAAAATGTTAGCATAAAAATTCTAGACACAAAAGGACAAATATGATTCCACTTATGCAAAGTACAAAGATTAGTCAGATTAAAAAAAAAAATTCTAGTAACACAGGCATTGAATCACGGAGTTGAAATTATAATGAAGTCATTTGACTTGAATGACACCTGAAAGAAGTATGGGTTGCTTTTATTACATTATTGACTTACTTTAAAAGTTGCTGATTTTTTGCTCCTTTTGATCTGCAAAATAGCAGTTTTATGTGGTTCAAATTTACAGTTTTATAAGGGAATCTACACAGGCTGAGTTGAGCTATGACAGCTGGCTCCCTGTCTTTGGCCAGTTGCCCATGTATCAGAAGGGATCTGAATTGAAGTGCCTCCTACCTAGAGTTAGAGAGGCCCAGATCCATGCAAATCAGAGCTGTTTGTTAACTGGCGTGTCTTTAGTGGAGAGATTCTCTGTTCACTGTCTGGTTACTCCAGGTGGTCAACTGACTATTCTCATGTAAACAATGAGAGCATCTCAAAGGGTAGTCACTGTTGCTTCCACTGCCCTGTGCAGGCCTCTTACGGTCTCTCTTGAGGTTCCATTCTGAAATACTGCTGGTCTCATGAAAGGATGGAGGGAGATATGAAAGGGCATTCATTTAACCACAGTGAAATCAACCTTTAAGTACAGATCCTCTCAGAACTAAATGAAAGTTTTCTCTCAGATAATCCCAAGAGTTTTTTCTCCTGTGTCTTGAGATTCATTAAGTACTAGACAATGATGACTGGTATGATGCTACCTCAAAGTGCTCCAAGCATTAGAAACTTTATATTTTTAGCAAGAATTCTCTGTACCATAAGTTATTTTATGTACTTTGAACTTCAACCTTTCTTTCAGACATTATTTTATCACTTAAGGTATCATTTGCATTAGAGTAGTGTTCAGAAAATTTATTGACTGTGCCAAAGCCTTTGACTGTGTGGATCACAATAAACTGTGGAAAATTAAGAAAGAGATGGGAATACCAGACCACCTGACCTGCCTCTTGAAAAATCTATATGCAGGTCAGGAAGCAACAGTTAGAACTGGACATGGAATAACAGACTGGTTCCAAATAGGGAACGGAGTATGTCAAGGCTGTATATTGTCACCCTGCTTAGTAAACTTATATGCAAAGTACATCATAAGAAACGCTGGGCTGGAAGGAGTGCAAGCTGGAATCAAGATTGCCGGGAGAAATATCAGTAACCTCAGATATGCAGATGATACCACCCTTATGGCAGAAAGTGAAAAGGAACTAAAAAGCCTTTTGATGAAAGTGAAAGTGGAGAGTGAAAAAGTTGGCTTAAAGCTCCACATTCAGAAAACTAAGATCATGGCATCTGGTTCCATCTCTTCATGGTAAATAGATGGGGAAACAGTGGAAACAGTGTCAGACTTTATTTTGGGGGGCTCCAAAATCACTGCAGATGGTGATTGCAGCCATGAAATTAAAAGACGCTTACTCCTTGGAAGGAAAGTTATGACCAACCTAGACAGCATATTCAAAAGCAGAGACATTACTTTGCTGACAAAGGTCCATCTAGTCAAGGCTATGATTTTTCCAGTAGTCATGTATGGATGTGAAAGTTGGACTGTGAAGAAGGCTGAGCGCTGAAGAATTGATGCCTTTGAACTGCGGTGTTGGAGAAGACTCTTAAGAGTCCCTTGGACTGCAAGGAGATCCAACCAGTCCATTCTAATGGAAGTCAGTCCTGGGTGTTCTTTGGAAGGACTGATGCTGAAGCAGAAACTCCAATACTTTGGCCACCTCATGCAAAGATTTGACTCATTGGAAAAACTCCGATCCTGGGAGGGATTGGGGGCAGGAGGAGAAGGGGACGACAGAGGATGAGATGGTTGCATGGCATCACCGACTCAGTGGACACGAGTTTGAGTGAACTGGGAGTTGGTGATGGACAGTGAGGCCTGGCATGCTGCGATTCATGGGGTTGCAAGGAGTC
>SJYT01074204.1:0-12739 GCA_006410635.1 Cephalophus harveyi | reverse complement strand
TCAGTGGACACGAGTTTGAGTGAACACTGGGAGTTGGTGATGGACAGTGAGGCCTGGCATGCTGCGATTCATGGGGTTGCAAGGAGTCAGACACGACTGAACAACTGAACTGAACTGAACTGAAGAACTTACCATGTTCTAGGCATTATACTAAAGCCCTTTCGTATAAAATGCCACTTTTATTTCTGTCAACTCCATGTTTTAGGTATTAGTACACCCCAGTTCTATAGATGTGTAAAATGAGACTCAGAGAACTTAATTGACTTTCCCAGTTTCCTACAGTGACAGAGAAATCTAAATGCCACACAGTTAGTCTGACCAACCCCCATGCTTGTGCATCTGCCACATATTACCTTCCATTAATGTAAGTTTTATGAATTATTTCAAGTATTCTAAATCTACTGCAGGTACAGTTTTAATGGAGGGATTATTATTCATCCTCTACTATCAAACTAAGAAAGAAGTGTTCCAGGTATCATCTTGTCATAGCAAGATTTTTCAGATTGGGAAAAAAAAAATGTAACGTTTGAGAGCCAGTTCTTATGAGCTTACAAGGCCCAATTATACATATCTTTTTCCAGGTCCATGTTTAGTCGCATCAGGCTGGTAGCTTGAAATTGGCATGGTGCAACATTTACACTGTTCTACCATTGGCAAACATTATAAACTGGAGCTTTATTTCCCCTCCCATACTAGTTCCTCTCCCTCTCTACAGAGCCAGCTATAAACATTTGCCAGCGTACCACTGACATTTAACAATATACCTCTGAGTCCTATCCTAATGACTTCAAATAAAATCTATTTTTCCGTAAACATGCACACACACACACAAATCAAAGATAACATGTATCTTCATGTGCCATATACATCAAGAGGCAAATATTATCAATTTAGATTTCTCCCTATATGTGGGTGCCACTTTCTTCTCTGTATTGACCCCATTTCAAACAAACTCTTACTTTGTGATGAAAGATGGCTAGAGAACTTCCAAAAGAAACAAACAAACATCCCTCTCTTGCTCATTCCAAATACATCCTAAGATTAGTTTTATCAGTTTTAAGTTTGTTCCCTATCTGTGCATCTAATTTTGTGGCTAAGGGAGTGGCTTAATCCTAATCACATGCCTCTCTCGAGCTGGAAGTGGGTCAGCCCCTCCCAGGGAATAGCACTTGAGATAATAGAAACTACAGTTTCTCCAAGGGAAATGACATTTTTACCAAAGGGGGATTCTAAGTTGCAAGGCTGAAATAATAATAGACATTCACTGCAGAACACAGCATTTACATGAATATTCTATCTTAAACCATGTGTGGAATAGGAATCAGTATCATTCCTAGGCCAAGGCATGAGAGAAGGCTGATAATACCATTCTAAGATTATGGAGACTTTTGACCACTCTACTGGGGGATTCTAAGTTGCAAGGCTGAAATAATAATAGACATTCACTGCAGAACACAGCATTTACATGAATATTCTATCTTAAACCATGTGTGGAATAGGAATCAGTATCATTCCTAGGCCAAGGCATGAGAGAAGGCTGATAATACCATTCTAAGATTATGGAGACTTTTGACCACTCTACAACACGTGAGTCTTTTATGCCCACTGGAGGCCTCTCTCACACACCATCTTTCTTGCCACAGAAGTATTTGAATAGGATCTCAACCAAATTAATTAAGAATCTGCCTGCAATGTAAAAAAAAAAAAAAAACAAGAAAGAGCAAAAACTTTATTTTTCTAATGTTACAAGAGTATAAGAAAGAACATGTGTTTAATCTTCCATGGGTTTTTCAACCACGATCTGGGATTTAGCATAAGAAATATTAAATGCAATCTGAAATCTTGAAACAGAATGTGAATCTATGTTTTAGTCTTATTTAAAATGAATGAGGCTGCCAGTTCCCATTTCAGCAACAATATTTTATAAAGCTCTGCTTTGTAGATTGATCCTGCTGCACACATGGATTACCGGAGAGGTACTGCTCGAGTTTCCAAAGCAGAGGAGTGGTCCTTTGAGACGCAGCTAAAGAATCAAGAAGAGGCAGGTAAATCTCTGGTTATCAACTTATTTCTCCCTTTTTCACATCTACTTGCTCTTTCAATAGGGTCACATTGCTCTCACAAATGCTTCCTCTGCCTTGGATATGTTTGCTGCTGCTAAGTAGCTTCAGTCATGTCTGACTCTGTGCGACCCCAGAGACAGCAGCCCACCAGGCTCCCTCATCCCTGGGATTCTCCAGGCAAGAACACTGGAGTGGGTTGCCATTTCCTTCTCCAATGCATGAAAGTAAAAAGTGAAAGTGAAGTCACTCAGTCGTGTCCAACTCCTAGCGACCCCATGGACTGCAGCCTTCCAGGCTCCTCTGTCCATGGGATTTGACAGGCAAGAGTACTGGAGTGGGTTGCTATTGCCTTCTCCAAGAGTCCAGGAGATATGTTTACTATCTCCTTTTGCCCAAAATGAAGCTGGTCCACATAATTCCAAACCAGGGTCAAGGTGAGGACAAGAGACTCTGTTGGTCAAACGTGTGGTCAGATTTCACTACTATAAAAAGATGCGTGTGTTCTCTATGTTGGATCAAGAGACCACCTTTTCTCAAAAACCAATGCTGTTTGAAATCACTGCATCTCAGATCCTGTGATTGTGACTTTTGGAAGCACTTACACAAATGTGTATGCTCTTCATCTTCAATTGTTGTTGTTTTTTGTCGCTAAGACATGTCCAAGTCTTTTGAAACCCCATGGCCCGTAGCCCACCAGGTTCCTCTGTCCATGGGATTTCCCAGGCAAGAATACTAGAGTGGGTTGCCATTTCCTTCTCATGGGGATCTTCCCAACCCAGAAATGGAACCCGCATCTCCTGCGTGGCAGGCAGATTCTTTTTCCCTGAGCCAAATACATCCTTTCAACTCTCCATTAATCTAAACTTTATTACAACTTCAGATTTATTCATACCATTCCTTTTCCCACCGCAATATCTCTTTCTCTTTCATCCATCCAATCTACATCCTGATCACATTTTAAGACCTGCCTCATATCATATCCCCTCCTTCTCAAACCATTAGCTTCTATGATAGCTGATGACTGATACCCTATAGGATTTGTGTTTACAGTGCTCAGTCGTGTCTGAATTCTTTGCAACCCCATGTACTGTAGCCCACCAGGCTCCTTTATTCATAGGATTTCCCAGGCAAGAATACTGGGGTAGGTTGCCATTTCCTCCTCCAGGGGAACTTCTGACCATCAGCGTGATTCATTTTAATACTTAATCATGAATTTTTTTCTTGTGTATTTTTTGTGCTTTTTTTTGTTTTAGTTTTTACATTTTTAGAGCCAAGGCCACCTCCACACACCTAAAGAGCTGGCCCCACAATTTTGTATTTCTCATTATAATAGCATTTGTTGCTGTAGTGACCCCAATTACTTCCTTATACATTATCACATTTCTCTAACTACTGATTTCTTAATTCTCAAATTTGATGTATTTCAGTGTTATCCAAGGGGATCAAAAAAAGAGAAAATGACACATTCCTGAGATCTATTCCTGAGACTTCAGTTCAGAAGATCTTGGATAGATTCAGGTACTGTGCTTTCCTTTTTATAAAATTAACCAAAATGTTTCTAAGGCTCATGACTCAAGACTGAACTCAGAAAAAATGTTTATATGAAACTTTTAATTTATTGTTTCCAGTGTATTCCTGAGTCATTAGTAAATTGTTGTCCTAAAAAAAAAAAAGAGAGAGAGAGAGAGGGAGAGATAACATCCTGCTATCTACACAGCCACACAACCCCCCAAATTTTAAGCACTAAAAAGAGCTAAGCCTGAAAATAGAAGAGATTTATCTTCTGAATGTGAAGTTTAAATACACCTCTCTGCCTCTGGGCCAGTAGATGCTGAGTGACCCAAATTTCTCTCACAACTGAATTGTCCTGATGGAAGGGTTCACAGAGAAGAGTCATATACTTGGATGGCCAATCAGTTGCACAACACTATCAGAATTTTCAAAGAATATTAGCTGGAATCCCAGGCTATCATTTGCCTAAGAAATCATGTAATATGATTATGAATCAGATTGGATTACTTATCACCATTTAGAAACACAAATCGGGGTGGAGAGTGGGGTCATCTCATAGGTATAGGTTTCTTCATATTTATTTACCTTATAAGAAGCATTGGGGGTCAAGTAGGAAGTTGAGATGTTTCAGTGGTTCATCCAGTGCCCACTAACAGCTCCAGTGAGGTTTTCATTTGTGAAGCTCCAGAGAGTATGGACCAGGGAGGCTCAGGAGAATGGTACCAGAATGGTTACAATATCAATGGGCAATGCCGATTCCAAGAGACATGAGTCCTGACACCCAGTCTCTATAAATTAATGATATTGTTAGACCCTTTGCTAAAAATTTTTATTCATTTTCTCATTTGAGTTTCCCAACACAATTACCATGGTCCATTTTGCAGCTGAAGAAACCATGTTATAGAAGATTAAATGATTTGCCTAATAGTGCAGAGCTTTTAAGTGGTAAAATGGGGATTTGAAGCAGGCAGGCTGACTCGGAGACTACACCGAACTACTAAAATATTGTGTAACTGTTTCACATTCTAGAGATGTCAGATAACTTAATCAATATACACCTATTATATACGGGGTACCTATATGCTATATTCTATATATATGCTATATTTTATACGGGTACCTATATTCTGAGTACTGCATAGGACAAACCTATATTTCAAGTAAAACAAATCATGCAAGAGAGGCAAGGTAAAGTTAAATGCCTACAGTGCCCTGACACATAATATGGAGGATATAACTCCAGTTCAAAGGTAAGAAGCATTTACCTCCAACCCATTATGTGGAAATGCTGATCTAAAATTGCAAGATCTCTTAATGTTATTTTCTGGAAAAGTACGTGAAATATTTGAATTTTAAATATTAACTAAAAAGACTGATAAAAAAAATTTCTCTAGAATGCTAGCCTGACTTCTATGCATTATACAAATGTAGCCTTATTCATAGAAGTAGGCTTTGTACTAGAAGAGAGAAGGAAATCTCTTAGCCAACCAGGATCTCTGAGGTCTTGTCCCTATAATAGATCTGAGTGTGAGGTATCTTCAATGTATATTTTCTTAACATCTTCAATTCTAGACCATTCTAAATCTTCATATTCTATAGAATATGAGAAATCATAACCTTGATCTTGAGCAACTTACTTTATTGATATGATTGAGAATATGGAAATCATATATAAAATTGATAAAATTGATCTGAAATTTCTTTTGCAAAAGTTCATGGAAAGAACATACACTCCCTACCTGTTAGAAGCAATTGGAAATAAAGTATTTTAAAAATTAAACCTTCTCAGGGATAAATTATAAGAGAACTGTAAGAATAAGGTCACTAAAACTCTACCAGTAGAAATATATTTGAGAAAATTGTTTAAAAAGAAGCTAGTATTCTAGGTAAAGGATTTTGTCAGAATGCATACCCATATGGGAGAGGAGAGTCAGGAAGTTAAGTGTTTTCAAATAGCTATAGGTTGTTTTAATAGAGATAAGATTAAAATTTTTCCTTGATAGATCTAAGGGTTAGAGTTAGTATTGATTCAAAGTCAGCTTTTGCTTTGGTAAAGGGAAGCACTTCTCAAAAGTATCGCATGTAGATAAGTCTGTGCCAAGAAATAGTGAGTTCCTTGTCACTAAAAATATATAAAGCAAA
Source organism: Cephalophus harveyi (assembly GCA_006410635.1). Lineage (NCBI taxonomy): Eukaryota > Metazoa > Chordata > Mammalia > Artiodactyla > Bovidae > Cephalophus > Cephalophus harveyi. The sequence continues at coordinate 7,022 of SJYT01074204.1, read as the reverse complement.
GCTAGAGGAGCAAACATTGGGACTGCTGAAGGAGGCATTTGAGCATTAAAAGGTGGGGTGAATATAGTGCCGGTTTACAAACCTGACTGCTCATCAGAATCAACAAGATCTTGAAACATGGAATTATAAGAGAGTCTGATTCACTAGGTCTAGGGGAGCCTAGGACTTGTGTTTAGGATAAGCAATGGCTTCCCTGGTGGCTCAGATGGTAAGGAATCTGCCTGCAATGCAGGAAACTCAGGTTTGATCCCTGGGTTGGGAAGATCCCCTGGAGAAAGGAATGGCTACCCACTCCAGTATTCTTGCCTGGAGAATCTCATGGACAGAGGAGCCTGGTGGGCTACAGTTTATGGGGTCACAAAGAGTCGGACACCACTGAGCAGCACCACACAGCAGTACAGTGATGGAGCAGGAAAATGACCGCATATGCTGCCAAATGCATTTTGCATTGAAGAAGAAAGGTGCCCCTGGAATTAGGGATTCTGGAATAGCAGAAGGGAGGTGACTCCGGGAAGATAGTAACACCTGTGGTAGCTTTGTGAGCCATGGCTCATGTAAAGTCTTCTGCCTCACCCAGAACGGTCATGATTACCTGTCTCCCAACCCACCCTAGAGCACTCAGAGCCTCCCATAGCCTATGAATGAAATTAATTCAAAGGACAAAAATAATGAAGAAGGAAGCTGCAAAAGAAGAATCTTTAGGGGAAAAAAAAGATTTTCCAAATGTAATGATATTTATCTGATTAATGCCTTGGGTGCTTGCCTATGTATTCACTAAGAGGCACACAGAATTTTCTGGAAAAGAGCTGATTGAGCAGGAATGTGGTGAATATATAAAGCATGCTGCTGCTGCTGCTAAGTCGCTTCAGTCGTGTCCGACTCTGTGCGACCCCATAGACGGCAGCCCACCAGGCTCCTCTGTCCCTGGGACTCTCCAGGCAAGAACACTGGAGTGGTTTGCCAAACAAACACAGTCATGATGACTAGTTTCAGAGGAGGGGCAGTGCTCATGGCATTACAAATTTCCATTTCTGATGCCTCCTCAGCAGCAGAAAGCCAACAAGGGCATCTTATGATGATCAGACGGCTCTGTGAAACTTTTTAGCTTCATTTTCCCTCCAGGATAGGACAGTGGAAATAAGAAAGACCTTTTTTTTTTTTCAGTCTAAAGCAGAACAAATTTTGCTAAATTAAAAATAATTCTGGGTAAGTAAAGGTCAGTCAGATCTTACGGCTCTTTCTTCATTAAGAACAAAAACCAACATCCAGTATTATTGCTTCAAGCTCTTTGTTTTTTGGGTTTTTTTTAATCAAATGGAGATTCTGGCAGATGCCATCAGCAGGGCCAAGTAAGGCTCGTGTTACATTACCAGAATCATAAATGGCCAGCTTTGCATGCATGTTCACTCATGTCTATTTGCAGTGCCATGAACTGTAGCCTACTAGGCTCCTCTGTCCATGAAATTTTCCTAGGCAAGAATACTGAAGTATTCTTTACTCTAAGGGAATTGTCCTGACCCAGGGATCAAACTTGCATCTCCTCCATTGGCAAACAGGTTCTTTACCACTGAGCCACCTGGAAAGCCAGCCAAGAAAAAAGCCAATTTTATATTTGTATGTATGTACAATTTTATATATGTATGTGACCAACCTAGACAGCATATTAAAAAGCAGAGACATTACTTTGTCAACAAAGGTCCATCTAGTCAAAGCTATGGTTTTTCCAGTAGTCATGTATGGATGTGAGAGTTGGACTGTGAAGAAGGCTGAGCACTGAAGAATTGATGCTTTTGAACTGTGGTGTTGGAGAAGACTCTTGAGAATCTCTTGGACTGCAAGGAGATCCAACCAGTCCATTCTGAAGGAGATCAGCCCTGGGATTTCTTTGGAAGGAATGAAGCTAAAGCTGAAACTCCAGTACTTTGGCCACCTCATGCGAAGAGTTGACTCATTGGAAAAGACTCTGATGCTGGGAGGGATTGAGGGCAGGAGGAGAAGGGGACGACAGAGGATGAGATGGCTGGAAGGCATCACGGACTCGATGGACGTGAGTCTGAGTGAACTCCAGGAGTTGGTGATGGACAGGGAGGCCTGGCGTGCTGCGATTCATGGAGTCACAAAGAGTCGGACAAGACTGAGCTACCTGAACTGAACTGAAGTGTGTGTGTGTGTATATATATGTATGTATGTATATTTAGGCTTCCCTGGTGTCTCAGGCAGTAAAGAATCTGCCTGCAATGTGAGAGACTCAGGTTCCATCCCTGGGTTGGGAAGATGCCCTGAAAAAGGGGAGTGGCCCCCCATGGCAGTATTCTTGCCTGGAGAATCTGCATGGACAGAGGAGCCTGTCAGTCTACAGTCCATGGGGTCGCAAAGCATTAGACTCAGATGCAACTGAGTGACCTACACACACACACACGCACACACACACACATACATATATACACAGTCATATAATAATACTATAACTATATATATATATATATATATATATATATACTCACATAATAGCATATCATAGGGCTTCCCAGGTGGTACTAGTGGTAAAGAATCCGCCTGTTAATGCAGGAGATGTAAGAGACATGCATTTGATCCCTGGGGTCAGGAAGAGCCCTGGAGAAGTAAATGGTAACCCATGCCAGTAATCTTGCCTGGAGAATTCCATGGTCAGAGGGGCCTGGAGGGCTATAGTCTTTGGGACCATAAAGAATTGGATGTGACTGAAGTGACAGCTTGAACACACACATATACTAATATAATAGCATTATAACTATATTTCAATGTTTTGAATAATACTTTTACACTAGAGATAGACCTTTCTGGAAATAGCAATGGGACAATTGTACAGTATACTTTGCTTACCAAGGTCGATGTTCATCAAAAATAAGACTGCAACAACAAAGGAAATCAGAAGGCCTCTGACACATGGTGACAGATCTCTTTATGAACTGGACCATGTTGACATAATCTTTGAAACGCAGAGTATCTGTAAGATATCAAGAGAAACTATCTTCATATCTTAGAAGTATCTGTGAGATATTAAGAGAAACTCTCTTCAGATCTTGTTAATGAATGTAATCTGGATGGTATAGAAAATGGTTAGATAGAAAACCAAGTTGGAGGCCTTTCATAATGAGACAGTAAGAGTGTTGTTGAAAAATTAACTGAGGCATATTAAAAATTTTAAGATTCTATTTGAGCAAAAATCTATTTGGATTGGACAGTCCCAAATCAGAAGAGGTTGGAGGTGCTCCATTGACAGGAGCTAGGGGAGAATCTCTATATTCCCTAGAAAAGAGACAGAAGCAAATCAAGGAAATTATTTGATTGGTGGTAGCTTAAGCAGTTACTTTATTTGAGAAAGCCTAGTTGGCTGTGATTGGTTGTCCGTAGATGTTCATTTCTTTACCTTGAGATATTACAGACGGGTTTTGGTTTACTTATGTAAGGAAATTACTGCCTAAAAAATTCAAGCAACCTCAGTCTGATGGTTTCCTTGTTTAAATAATATAACAGTGCATAGCTGTAGATATTTGAAACTTGTTTCAGATAAGATTTGTGCCATTTACCATGGCATGTAAATAGCACGTACTCAATTAATGTTTGTTAAACTGATTTGAATTTGGAATGTGAGTAGACATAGAAGTTAGAAATGATTACCAGATATAGTGCCTGCATCAGGGATAGACAGACTACTTCCCAGAGGCCAGCTGCCTGTTTTTGTAAATAACATTTCTTTGGAACACAGGCATGCCCCTTTGTTTACATATGGTCTAGTGCTGCTTTTGTGCTACAGGGGCAGAGTTTGAGTAGTCATAGCAGAGACCATATAACCTTCAATTCTACAAGTCTAAAATAGTTACCCTATGGGACTTCATGGGATGTTTGCTGACATCTATTCTGCATATTTGTAATGGTGATGGTAAGAAACACAAGAAGCGGTTTCAAAGTGGGTGAAAGGTAATGAGTTTAACTGGATCAGTTGGCTCTGCAAATAACTGTTATTGCTGCAAGTAAGAAAAAAATATAAAAGAGATCATAACAAATATGTGTTGCCAGTGTTATATCAACAGATGATCTTTATATTTAAGAAATATGACTTTTTATATTTTTAACATACTGGACTCTTTAGTAAAGTGTGATCTGCAATGTGGTCTGGAAATAAAATATAAATAATATCCAGACATTAGGAAGGAAATGAATAATTATTATTATCACTTTTTCCCACATCTCAATACTGTTTTATGAAGAATAAAAAAGAGATCTATCAGAATTGTATATTAGTCAGCATGCTATCAGGAATTAAAACTCCACTACTTATTTCAACAGTGTGAAATTATTACTAAAGTTGATCAGTCTGGGGGTGTTCATTGGAAGGACTGATGCTGAAGCTGAAACTCCAATACTTTGGCCACCTCATGCAAAAAGTTGACTCACTGGAAAAGACCCTGCTGCTGGGAGGGATTGGGGGCAGGAGGAGAAGGGGGTGACAGAGGATGAGATGGCTGGATGGCATCGCCGACTCGATAGACATGAGTTTGGGTAAACTCCGAGAGTTGGTGATGGACAGGGAGGCATGGCGTGCTGCGATTCATGGGTTCGTAAAGAGCTGGACATGACTGAGCGGCTGACTGAACTGATTTAGGCAGAGAAAGGGGAGGTTAGCTTCCTTTGATACTGAAAGTCAGGATGCTTATGAAGAGACTCATATACTAAGGAAAAAGACTCAACGTTTCACAATTCTTAGCCTTACTCAATCTATTCACTATTCTCACCAATTTTCATAACCCCTTTCATCTTTAGTAATGCCTTGATTATCACATAACAGACTCTTCAAATGTGTGAATTTAACTTACATTGTAATTCTGCAACTCAAACAAATGTATTTTCAATATAATTATCAGTAGGGTCATTCTTGCAGATAAAGAATTAGAGAATCTTTCAGGAACGTCAAACATCCACTCTAATCCCTTGATAATCACTTAAACTAGAGGTTTAAAAGTCAGAGCTTATGATTTTCTATTTGCGATCTCTCCAGTATAGTCACAAATAGCCTTACTGCTCTAATAGTCCTTAAAGCTACTATTACAACCATAGTAGTGAAGTACTTCACTGACTAGGTCCTTCAAAGCACCTACTTGGTAAACATATCATCACATTCAAGCTTACTCTGAACCTCAGTAGATTCAGTTACATTCTGACACAAATATTTCACTGTGTGTGCTTTACCATTTAGCATTCTTTACTAACCAGAGTATTAAGTGGACGCATACTGCATTTTTGCTCAAACCTGTATAAATATTTTGTTTCATTGTTTACATATATGCTATAATATATATATATAACATAATACTTTGATTTTTAGGAGGCTTCCCAGGTGGTGCTAGTGGTAAAGAACCTGTCTTCCAATGCAGGAGATGAAAGAGACACGAAATGGATCCCTGGGGTTGGGAAGATCCCAACCTATGGCAACCTACTTCAGCATTCTTGCTGGAGAATCCCATGGACAGGGAAGCTGGGGGTGGGTGTGGGGGTGGGGAGTTGCTATCCATAGAGTTGCAAAGAATCAGATAAGACTGATGCAACTTGGCATGCATGCACATGCACTTTGATTGTTAGAGATTAATATTACCTTGTGATTTTGATAAATTAATTTGCCTCTTCTAGCAGTGTTTTGCAAATTTTATAAACTGTTCATGAAAATTTCAATTCATTTTATTTTATTTTTTATTTTATTGATTGTATTTCTGTGTCAATGATTTTACTTCTTCATGTCAGTGATTGACCTCTAGTATAATGTCACAGCAGCTGCGACGGACCACACACAAGCCTGGTAGAGAGGGCGCGACGACCGAAAGCACCAGGCTGAGATGGCCCAGGAGCGGCCGAGAGGTTCTCCTTGAACTCCACGTTCAAGGTCAGCAGGGGCGACCTCATCCAAGGTAAGGAGCAGCGGCTGTGCTTTGCTAGAGGAGCTAAGAAGAGACACCCCACGTCCAAGGTAAAAGAAACCCAACTAAGATGGTACATGTTGCGAGAGGGCAGCAGAGGGCAGACACACTGAAACCATAATCACAGAAAACTAGCTAATCTGATCACATGGACCACAGCATTGTCTAACTCAATGAAACCAAGCCATGATATGTGGGGCCGCAAGATGGACAGGTCATGGTGGAGAGGTCTGACAGAATGTGGTCCACTGGAGAAGGGAATGGCAAACCACTTCAATATTCTTGCCTTGAGAATCCCATGAACAGTATGAAAAGGCAAAATGATAGGATACTGAAAGAGGAACTCCCCAGGTCAGTAAGTGCCCAATATGCTACTGGAGATCAGTGGAGAAAGAAGTCCAGAAAGAATGAAAGGATGGAGCCAAAGCAAAAACAAGACCCAGTTGTGGATGTGACTGTTGATAGAAGCAAAGTCTGATGCTGTAAAGAGCAATATTGCATAGGAACCTGGAATGTTAGGTCCATGAATCAAGGCAAATTGGAAGTGGTCAAACAGGAGATGGCAAGAGTGAAAGTCAACATTCTAGGAATCAGCAAACTAAAATGGACTGGAATGGGTGAATTTAACTCAGATGACCATTATATCTACTACTGCAGGCAGGAATCCCTTAGAAGAAATGGAGTAGCCATCACGGTCAACAAGAGTCCAAAATACAGTACCTGAATGCAATCTCAAAAATGACAGAATGATCTCTGTTCATCTCCAAGGCAAACCATTCAATATCACGGTGATCCAATGCTATCCCCCAACCAGTAATGCTGAAGAAGCTGAAGTTGAACAGTTCTATGAAGACCTACAAGACCTTTTAGAACTAACAGCCAAAAAAGATGTCCTTTTCATTATAGGGGACGAAAATGCAAATGTAGGAAGTCAAGAAGCACCTGGAGTAACAGGCAAATTTGGCCTTGGAGTACAGAATGAAGCAGGGCAAAGGGTAATAGAGTTTTGCCAAGAAAATGCACTGGTCATAGCAAACACCCTCTTCCAACAACACAAGAGAAGACTCTACA